>VZTF01010653.1:141034-179242 GCA_013397755.1 Cnemophilus loriae | reverse complement strand
CCTCCTCCGCGCGTCCCCTGGGCTGCGCTGCCGCGGGGCGCGCCCGGGGGGCCCCCGGAGCCGCGGAGCCCCGCGCTGGGTGCGCGTCCCGCGGGAGGCGGCTCGCGTTGTGCCTCGCCGCGCGTGGAAAGGCTAAGGGTGGCATTCAGCGATTTATGGCAAAAATGCGGAGCTCCTCGTTACCCAAGCCTGGGGACAGCTGTCCCCCCGCCTCGGTGGGTGCCGGGAGATGCTGGGTGCGCTCGGTCCGTGCGCTGCTCAGTGGGCCGCCCGTGCTTTTCACCTGTCTCTGTGTCTCCCGTGCTGTCTTCCCCAAGCCATCGGTGTTCTCCCCTGAACTCACGCTTGAACTTTTGGACTTTTACGGACATTTTTTGTGGTCGTGTTTAATGATGGGTTGTATTGCTCGCTTCCATATGGAAGGAGGGCTAGGGTAGTACTATAATTTTTGGCACTACTGTAGTAAATGGAAACTTGGAATACCAGTCATGCAAGTATGAAATACCATTATGGTATGTAAAGGGTTGGAAATTTCTGTCATTCCAGTCAAGGATCTGTAAATACAAATATTTTTGCTCCTTTTACTTTGTTACCGAGAGTTACTTTGCTCTTTATTCATCCCAAGTGATATTCCCACTAAAGTGAAACATTTCTTGTTGTCGAGGGATTGGCTTTTTCAGAAATCTTTTCAGTATCCTCGAGGGGAAAAACCCAAAAAAGGCTCAGTTCAGGTGCACTTTAAGAAACTCTGTAGTTACTATTTGTTAGGGTGGGGTTTTTCTACTGAAATTGCAATTGTTACAGTTAGTTTCAGTTCAGGAAAAGTGGAAGTGAAACTTTAAGGACTCGAGTGACTAGGATTACCACGCTCTTCCTTGGTGTGGGATACTCCAGTCTTAAAAATCCCTGCTCTTGTAAAAGCTTCTTATTCCTCATGTATGAGTCTTGATAAGTCCTTTATTTTTCCATCTCTGTGTATGCTGTGTCTGGCATTAGCTGGAATCACTGCATTGGTTTGGTTCTTGTGAAATGTTAATGGAAAAAAATTCATCTTGGCCGAGCAGATGGTTGGAATTCCTTTCAAAGATACCAGAGTGGCCGGCCAGGATGATAAATGGCCGGTTTGGAGCCGTATTAATAATGTTACATTCGTCTTTTCTGGGTTGTCTTAAATTTGTGAAAGCCAAGTTGGAAGAGAAACTACATTTCAAAATGTTCAGAAATTGGTAAGATTTCTTTTTGGAGAATGCCTCTGCAGAATTCCCAGAACATTTACGTCGTCATCTAATTATGACTGACAAGGTTAACAGGTTCAGGGAAGCCCAGGAAACATAATTTTTCCCTGAAGCAAAGTAACTCCCTGGTTTTGTGTCAGCTAGCTTACTGCCTACTTTATGGCTTTTCTGTATTTACTTTGCCGTCAACACCTTCAAGGAACAGAAGTTTTCATTTTCAAGTTAATAAAAGTGAAAATTTTCCATGAAATTTGATATTGTGGGGGTTACGTGTCTTGATTAAACTGCAGAAGTTATTTTATGTGCAAATAAAATGTAGAAGCAGTCCTGTGCCTTTGAGTCTGTGTGTTGCTGCAGTCTCTCAGACAAGCTCCGAGTGTCCTTTAATAGTCCCTGAAGCACTCCATGCATGGAAAGAAGACTGTGTGACAATTATGTCATCCAAAGAGATTGCAGACCAGCAGTTATTGTATGAGAACTGTATTAATTAATGTCTACAGTGGATTTTTTTTGAAGCAACTTTCTACTGTTACGTTGTTAACATTAATTCTTCTGATTTTTCAAGGTTGTTTTGCTACCTCTCCAATACTCATGCTCAGTGCTTGTTTCCTCCTGTGTGATACGATATCTATGGATCGTTCTGTTCACATGAGTTAAAATTCAGTGTTATGCAACAGCTCTGTAGTACTCCCATGTTTCTGCTGTCAGGGAGACATTTCCTAATGCAATTGAGTAGTAACAACTGTACTTTTTCTGTTTTGGGGGTGGAAAAAAATTGCAGTCAGAGAGAAGGGCAATTCCTTAGCCTGTTTTCCTAAACCAACAGGGAAAACAGGTCAGGTGTACATATATCCATTGGCCCTTCTCCCTCAATACTTTTTGAATCCATTGATCGGTATTAATTAATCAATTAATTTGACAGTGTGCAGCTGCCTCTTGCACACCATTGGCAGACTGAGCAACGATGGGCTGGAGCTGTGCAGGAGGATGGGGATACTGAAGTGTATGGGAAGATGGGATGCAGCACTTAGGAGGTACCAGGAAATATTTCGGTGGGAGTGTTTAATAAATTGAAGGCATTGCAAGACAGGGGGGAACTGAGGATACGCAATGGAAATCACAGAAAAACAAGATTCTGTAGATCTACTATTCTTTTTTTAGTTGTGATATCAATTAAATCGGAACAGACTTTTACGTAGATAGCTGTCACTGATTCCTTTTTCTTGAAAACAAGTGGTTCACTGCTCCACTGCCTTCCAAGACAGTGTTATCATAGTCACTTGCTCAGCACAGCCTGTGAAACTGATATGGGACCCTGGGAATGGGACAGTGAGCCTGCCAGACACTATAATTTCAAGTATTAATGTCCGTGCTGAGATTGCTCAGAAAAAGTTTGGTTATTAAGCTTATCAGGGCTGAGCTGGTGCTGACATTCGCAGGCAGCGTTTGCCATCTCTCCTTGCCAAAATTGGCTTGTATGAGTGCTGTCATATTTGTTGTATTTGTGTGTAAGTTTGGACAACTTCCCTTTTAGATTGGTTTACAGATGTGGTTGGAAAGCATTTATATTGTTTCAGATACACTGACTTGCTTCCTATTACAAGCCTGATGTGTGAATAATGGTCATAATAACCATAATAATACTTTGCAAATTGACTGTTGCTTTTCCTTGCAGAAGATCTTTTCTTTGAGATATAGTTTCATTTCTACCCAGGTCCTTCTTGTAATACCTTTTTTTTTTTTTGCCTTCTCCCTCATATGATTCATGTATACAAAATTCACGTTCAAGGAAGACATATGTCTTAGGTTTCCACAGTTAATGAACATAACTGTTTCAAACTATTTCATGTGTATATACATGTGAAGTTCTGTGATGATAAACATCAGTAAATATTTAGGAGCCTGAAATGATTATAGTAAAATGAACTGTGAGCCGAAGCTGAATCCCATTCAGCTGGGTAAAGCAAGCCCATAAGGCCAAGTTATGAACCATTATTTCCTTGTTATGACTTATTTGTGCTGAGCAATTACATGGATAGGCCTTGAGAAGGATTTATACTTTACATGAATATGTCTTTGCTTTTGTGCATAAATTTTAAATATCTTTTGTGAACTCTGATTTTTAAAATTTTTTTGTTAAATCATTGACCTTTTTTGTTAGTTCTCCTGATGCGCCTCTATATCTCATTTATACCCAAAAGAGTCAAACACAAACATCATTGATCTCTAGCTGCCACTTCCTTGTCATCCTGAGTTGCTGTTGGATATTTTAATAATTGATTTCCATACAGAAAATGGTTCATAAAGTTTTAACTGATGAAATTTGGAAAAACTTTTCAATTGTGCCATCCTTCACGTCCTCTCCTTAGCCTAGTCATCGCTTTCCCATCTCCTTTCATTCCTGCCTTTTCAAGTGCGATATTCTGTGAGCACCTCCATGCTTCGGGAACTCCTCGTGCAGGAGATATTCGTGCCAGTGTGACAAGTGACACTTCTGGCTATGCTTTCTGTTGGGGTTTGGGAACAGGGACAGGTGCTCTCCTACTGCCTCTCTCAATTTACTGCACTGTGACCTTGGCTTAAATTACCTTGCTGACTGACTACCTAAACAGGATATTGCCTTCATGTTCATACAGCACTTTGAACACGAATGGAGGTACAAACATTGAATCACTGTAGGAAAATATGAATGCTGGGTTTGCCTAATAGCAGTGTTAGCCCAGTGCCATAACCTCATAATGCTTTGTACCCACTGGCTTGCACAGGGCTTGTTCTTCCAGTGAGCATCCTCACCAACTCACAGAGCCTTGTTGGTGCTTCCCTTGTGTCCCTGTGTTTGTCAAGATGAGACGAAACTGAATCTGCTTTGCCTATATACCAAAGAAATCATGGAATTAAAAAATTGTGAGAGAGGAGCACGATCCGGTATCCCTTCTGTTTGTTTGTGTAGATCTTACTCATTTTAAATATTATTCATGTGCCTGAGGAGAGAAAGGGGCATGGGAGAAGTATGGGAATATACAGCAGCAGGTGAAGTTTTGAGTTTATCGAGCAAGTAGGAGGAACTGAGCATCGTGCTGGGAGCCTGCATGCAGGCAACAGCCCTGCAAAGATGTAACTATGTGCTCAAGTTCAGTAGACATATTCACAGCCTTTCCACAGCGTTTAAAATAAATCATATTTAAATATTGGCAGGATGAGTGTTTTAGCAGCATGGAAAAGAGTGACTGATTAGGTTTGCTCTATGTGAAGGGTTTTCTCCAATTTCAGTCTATTTATTTCTTCATGAGAAAGACCTGTGTTCTTGTTGTTATTTGAAAAGACCTGTGTTCTTGTCCTCTTTGAAAGGTATCTTCAAAAACTTATGGCAGCATGAACATAATCCTATTAATAGGAAATACATAGTTATTTGGTAGCTTGTATTAAATCTAATTTTCTCAAATTTCTTACCAGTTGCCAGAGTTAATTTACAGGGGGACATCTATATTATAAGGATATATTTTGGTCATGGGATCTCGTTCTTTTAATGCTGACCAAATGTCCTGTGCCTCTCTTTACAGCTTCCAGCTACAGTTTTATTCTGAGCATTAGTGAAGAGGAAGCCAGGGTGAAGGCTCTGAACGAGTACCTGAGCACACGTAGTTATATCCAGGGGTTCACATTTTCACATGCAGATGTGGAGGTGTTCAGAAAGTTTTCGGGGCCACCTGTGGACCAGTATATCCATGTTGTCCGGTGGTACAGACACATAGAAGCAATCTATGATGGCAGCAGTGAAAAAAATGAGCCTTGTAAACTTCAAACAAGTGAGTAATATGAAACTGGTGGGCAGGTTATAGACTAGCTGACATTGTATTGGTTTTTATTGCCGAGAATTCTGAGAAGTTCCCTTTCATACTCTCTTGCACACCTTAAAATTTACAGTATCAATTTGTATTCAAAGTCATAACATTATTCTTGCATATGGTTACTGTGTAATTGATAGATCCTGACCTATTTGGATGTAAAAGCTGTTATCAAATTTTTTTAATGTTAAAATTCCTCAGAGAAAAGAATTCGATTATTTGTATTTTCTTTAAAAAGCTGTCTCTCTTCTGGTTTGTAAAAGAATGTGTGGGTTTGGGCTTTTTCCTGGAAATACCAAGATTTGCTCAGTCCACTTTTTTTCCTTGCAAGGTTAACCAAATAGTTGTTATATAATATACAAACTGACAATAAAATAAACTGAATACTTCCTCTTATGATTGTTATTAACACTGAACTTCACAAAGAATGTCTGGGGTTCTTTTTTAACCCTGGTAATTTAGGCATGCTGATGATTTGAGGAAGTATTAACTGGTTAATCTAGGTCATTGTGTAAGCATGGGCAGGCATTTTTGGGAGCTGCATCACTCTCCTGAGTTGTTTCCTAATGAGCTAGTCTAATTTAATTGCTTTATAGTGAGATCCTTGCTCAGGGAGTCATGAAATAATGAAAAATAACAATGCAGAGCTGTTGTATAGTGCTTACAATACCTACAAATGAGTGCATGTCTGTCATTCTTGCTGATGATTGTTGACTAATATTACTCCAATGCCATCTTCTCACAGCCTCTCACCATTTGTGTTCTCAATTCCTAAGAGACCAGCAGTTAAAATCAGACTGCTGTGAGTTAATTCTGTGTATGCTGTGTGTGCCTGCAAGTGTTTGTGCTGGTTATTATTTCCTTCCAGCAGAGAAGGGATCTCAGCTGCACCCCTGGCTCTGATAGCAGATTTATCCACTAACTACAGTTTGTCTGTAGACTTCCATGGATCAGGATGGAGCAGAAAGAGAAAACGTTTCCATTTTCCTGACCATGAAATCTTTACTGTTAAGTCTCTCTTTCTGAAGAGCTATGTCTTCGTGATTGGTGCCTGTGTTTCAGGAGTCCTGGAATGGTGTTCTGCAGTGTTCACCATGAAAATAACACACAAATCTGCCATACTTCTTAGACCTTGAATACTTCGTTGTTGTTTTTTGGTGTACCAGAAAACTCCATGGTGGATTAGAGCAAATGAACTTCAGTTCAACCAGGGGAAAGGCTGTAGGCTGGCAGAGGTGTATTTGAACAGACTAACCAATATTTTACCAGCCTTTTACTTTGCCCTTGGCATCCATGTAGTGGATAAAATGTGACACCTAACTCGCAAGCTGAGAAATACGGGGTGCAGTATCTGGGTTTTTCCGTATGTTCGTGTGGTTGTAACTGAAGAAAGCTTTACAGATTTATCTTTTATTAGACTAACCCACACAGGCTTCTTTCCCTGAGGGAAGCGTTGGCCACAATTGAGCATGCCAGAGTAATCTTTGTAAATCACAAGAGTAAACAAATCCATACCTTGGTATATGACCTGTGTTATGGAGAGACTGCTCTCAAACTTGAGGTGTTCTGTTCAGGAGTACCTCATGCAATGAAATATTTAGAATGGACACATATTTCCATGGATTTGTAACATGGAGATTAAATGAAGTCCCTTTGTGAGGCAGAGTACTACAGTTAATATATCTTTTTCTTATTTAGGCAGTTACTCAAAAAAGCAAGATGAAGAGATTACATTTTTTATACCATGAATGTTTACGTTACTTGAAGGTTTTCAGCCAAAATATGCATATGAAGATATTGAGGGAAACAGAGTTAATGAAGAGCACCCTGAGACACAGGATCAGAAAGGCAATTTTGTTGTCGAAACAAATAGTTTGTATAATTTTTACTTGCAGTTAAAATGCATACCATGAGAATTCCTAAAGATAGTACTGTGGTGTATTGAGCTGGCAAACTTGCTGCATTTTTGATTTTCCTGGTTTGCTTTCATTCCTAGTTAATATGATAATTGGTTTAACATCATTACAGCTGTGAGCAGCCCAGTGCACAGCAAACTGCAGCTCTTAGATCACATGCCCATACTTCTCTTTGAAAAAACCCCATGAGTTTAACAACCATGTTGCTTCTTACAAATTTAGGAGAAAACAAATGCAAGGATATTGTCACTAATATTACCCTGGGTTTTATCTACTCTCTTTAATGGCAAAATGTATCCTCTTGCTGAACTGGAGCATATTTGTGGTAAATGAGTGTGCTCAGAAATGCCTTGTGTACATAGCAACAATGCATGATAAAAAGCTGAGGTTCTTTCTAAGCCTTTCTCTCCCTCTCTCCTCTCCCTCTCACCCTGAGTGCACATACTCTGTCAATATTGGCTCTAGACACCACCTCTGGACTCTGGAGATACTTTTTAAATTCCATGTGAGATCTGTAATGTGCCATCACAGTAAAATCAGTGGTGTTGCAGAAAGCCCAGGACTGCCATAACACTTCATCAATGATTCGCTGAATTTCAAAACTCTTGGTAATACTTCACCTGAATTGCATGCTCTTACTTTTGTACCCTCTTCCTCACTGCTACTTGGATCAAAAGCTAATAGGAGTGGCAAGTTAGTAGAAAATAAACTAGATTGCAATAATTTACTTTGGTTTTGGTGGCTTTTTAGGAGGATCTAACAGAAGTAGCTGGATTACTAGGATAGAAGCTGCTTTCTCCATTTAGATGTGGGGTTTTTTTCTTCTGAAATAATGATGTGATAAGGAGAAAATGTTATATTGCAAATCTGTTTGCGGAAAGTGTCTTTTTGGTTTTCTTTAAACTACTTTTTCTCCTAGGTAAAGGCAAACGTGTGCAGCCTCCTTGGTCTCCCCCTGAAGGGACGAAACATTCCAGGCTCTGCCTCTACAACAGCCTGACTCGAAGCAAGGTGAGTAAATGAAAGTGGAGATTTCCCTAGAAAAACAAATAAAGCAGTCATCAAATGCTTGTGTCTGAAGTGTTTGCCCTGTCAATAGTCAGGTCTCTGGGTTGTATTTTGTGGAATGTTAACAAGCACGGGCCAGGAACTCTGTGCCAGTCAAGTGCATTTGCTGGGCAAGTGTAATACTACATACAGTAATACACATACACTACAAGTGTGTGTCTCTGTGTGCATACTGCATAATATTCAGGCCCCAGTTTCAAGGTGTCGTGCAAAATAGCCAGGCATTCAACTGTAATGCACGTAAGTGTAGGCAGTGTGAGCAGAATAAAATCAGAGTTTCTTTATTCGGATGTTGTCTGTGTAAAAAAAGTCTCACCAATTGTATAGTTGTAATATAAAAAGTGTAAAACTTCTTGTGGTCTTGTTTGAAAGTCCTTTGGGAAAGAGGAAATATTAAGAATATTAATGTTACGTGGGGTGTAGTATTTGAGTATCTGTGAACTGATTATAGCATGTAAACTTTTTCAATGCAGAAGAAAGCTTTTACAAACAGTTTAAATAGTGCCCTGCTAGTCCAAATCTTGTAACCTCATATCTCGATTGATGAGAATGCATAGAACATAAGCAGCCACACCCAATTATCTCTCTTACACGATAAAGCTAGTAGTAATCTTTACTTATGATAAAGTTGGGAGTGGAATAACTATTTCTTTTTTGTAATTATAGTCTATGTTTTCATGTTCTAATCTCCAAATGGGATGTTAGTGGCCCAAGGTCATGTCTTCAATTTCTTCTGACCATTGTACCTTCCTTTTCAATTAAGGAAGTATTTCAACCTCAGAATGGAAAAAAGGTCTTGTGGTATTGCTGTGGTCCAACAGTTTATGATGCTTCTCACATGGGACATGCCAGGTACTGCATTCCTTACTTCGATATAGGTGATAACAGTGCCTAGTGGAAGCAAAAGATTATTAGAAGAAGGCATTATTTGGATGAGTGTATTACTAGAAAATGGTCTCTTTCGACTCAATGCTTGTGATTTAAGATTAAAAGCGTGTTATAATATTTTATCATTAAAATGGGATTAAAAACTATATAAAAGATAGATGGGGGCAAAGTAAAACTGCTGCACAGTTATTGACTGAAGTTAAAATGGTTTGCGCACAGAATAGATACAGGTGTTCACTAAAAACACCCTTGTATCTTTTTGGTTTTAGGTCCTACATCTCATTTGATATCCTGAGAAGAATCTTGAAGGATTATTTTAAATACGATGTTTTCTATTGTGTGAATATTACAGATATTGATGATAAGGTAAGGGTTTTTTAAAAACTGCAATCTAAAATGCTTTACTTTTAGAATGGAAGTCAGAGAGTCACATGTAATTGCCACTTGATAAGCCAAGATAAATCTTACACTTATTAACTGAGATGTACATTTTGTACACAGAGGCATTGATTTTTTCAGTTTTGTAGCACTCTTACGGTAGCAAACCCTATACTGTTGTATAATAATGACTGTTGTCACAAATAATGAAGACTAAGTATTTTAAAGAGATAATTTATTTTATTTGCCTGTTGAGGTGATTATTGACTCTGTTGAAGTAGTTGATTAACTGTATATGGTGTGTTTAATTTGTATTATTGCATGTAATTCTTGTAGCTTGTTAAATTTATAGGGATTCTGAAATGCCTTTTGTACATAATAGATTTTATCTGCACTTTGTATAACTATGTGTCACTTCACAGAAATATTTTCGTGTTTCTGATTTGTAGATCATCAAGAGAGCAAGACAAAATTACCTTTTTGAACAATATAGAGAGAACAAATCAACACCAGAGCAGCTACTTGAAGATGTTAGAGCTGCCTCAGAGGTGGGTGTGGTAATCCCTGCTTGTGTTTTAGGTACTCAGTAATGTAGGAAAGCATCTAAAAAATGCTTCAGACTTTGCTCCCTCCTTAAACTTTCTGCTTGTTTTAGTTCTGGTACCATACACATTAGAAATATTATTTGAACTGCACATCACTTTGATTTTTACATTGTTTTAGATTTGGCAAATTCTTTAAAAGGCATTCCTGATTTCTGTGATCTTAGCGCTTATTTGTGAGTGCATGTATTGCTCAAACAGCATTTGGATGTTTGTGTGTTAAAATTCAAACTTTAAAAATAATCCTTTAAAAGAGTTTTTAAACGGTGGTCTGTCCATAATCTTTTAAAGCTTGGGGGATTTCCTTTTTGTACCACTGATGACCTTGGAAAGAAAAGGCTCGAAAGCTTTAAGGATTTAATAAATTGTGTATTCGGGACTGAAGGTGAGGGAAGGTGATTCTCTGGTAATTTTTAGAACTACAGATCACAAAGAGATTATCGTTCTAATGAATTGAATACAGGCCTGGGAATAGGAGGCCTGGAAATTCTGCCCAGCTATCTTTGCCTGACATACTCCCTAAACATTGCATTTAATCTCTTTCTGTTTCACATTAAAGCTTGTCTTTTTCAAATTCATGGTAATCAACTGTGTAATTAAGGTGATCAGCTGCATAGAAAATGAAAACAGCAGTAATTATGATGATGATGTGGTGATTTATGAAGTCTTTCTGAAAAAATGAATTTGGATGTGAACTAAAATCTTGTGATTGCACCTTTATTTCTGATGAGGAGCATGTTTCATGTTTCAGTAGTTGATGTCAAAGCTTTTTCTGTGGCATAATGTCTTAGTCGTCACTAGCAAGGTACTCTGTGGCTAAGATAATACTCTGTGTATGGAGCATAGTGCTACTGTGCTGCAGCTGGCTTTCTAATTTTTTTATTTTTAATTGTAGCTCTTTTCAGTTAAACTAAATGAAACAACAGACCCAGACAAAAAGCAAATGTTGGAAAGAATTCAAAATGCAGTGAAGTCTGCTTTTGACCCTCTACGAGAAGCTGTGCAAGCAAAGCTCCCTGCTGAAGAGATCAACAGATGTCATGAGGTAAGTTTGAGCTCCTTTTTATATTTTATATTTGGCTTATAATTGTTAGGAAGTTTAAAAATAATACGTAGCTCGTAGTAATTCCCTGAGACATTATAGTCATATAATTATGAATTTATTCATAAAAAGAGGAGGAGTGGGGCTGAGAATGTTTTAGTACTTTGCATTTAATACAGGAAATTTGATTCTTCAATTTAACTACAGAGTTTTTGGATGCTGTTTTTAGCGATTATTTTTGTTTTCCTCTCACTGTGATAATTTTTCAGTTATTTTTACCTTTCCAATGATAGTGTTGCTCTTGCATGTACTTAGACTTTGACTTTTTTGTCTGGAGGAATTAGTTTCATTATAGGTTACTGAACATGCGTTTCTGCCTTTCCAATACTGGTGACAGTTTTCTACACAAATGTTTCTGTCTGTGATCAGAGAAGAAAATACCTCTCACGAAGTTGTGCTCAGGATTATTTTTATTAAAGACAATTACATTTAGTGACAAATAATCATGTTGATTTTATTGGGCTTTGGTTCTGTCCTAGTAACCAAGTCAGTCAATATAACTACTTTTAGTAGTTATTATCTTTTAGTAAATTATTTCCATTTTCATCTTCTTTTACTTTCAGATTATTTGTGATAGATACTGTGGGGTACACATGGGTATGTGCTCCCTTCTTGAGAAGACTCTGTCTCTAAATTATGGGGTTTTTTTAAAGGCCCAACTATTCTAATATCAAGCACTTTTATAGAAGTGTATACTGACCTAATGGAATTTTTAAAATCCTAAAATCTAAGCAATCATTCCTTCTGCATTATATCCTAGTGTAAGAAATTGTAATCTTTTAATATAAGGCTAAAAGGTATCCTTGCTGATGTTCAAATTAGTCTTTCAGACACAGACACTTTTTAGCAATGTGCACAGTAAGGCTTCTGTTAGATTGCCAATAGCACTGGGGGAACAGATAATGTAATAAAACTGCAGGTCCCATCTCATGTTTACAACATAAGTTCCAGATGCCTATTTAAGTGATCAGTATCAAAACAGATATCACTTACCAGTTTATCTTCCTTGCTCTGGTTGTTTCATCTATATTTAGGAAGGACAATGTGATAAAAATGTGGTAGAAACCTGGATTACTCTGTATTCACAGCTAAGTGTCTCATTGCAAATGTCTTATTCCTTAAGCAAACCTCTCTCTGTTCAGAATAAAATCTTTCTGCACAATTTAAACAGGGCAAATCTTTGATCAGTTGCTCTTATCATTATTGTTTTCTAGACACTGTTGGAAGAAGCCAAAGATTTGCTGTCTGACTGGTTGGACACAAAATTTGGCAGTCAGGTGACTGACAATTCCATATTCTCAAAGCTTCCCAAATTCTGGGAAGGGGAATTTCATAAAGATATGGAAGCACTCAACGTAAGTAAATGAACTGTTTTCTGTTCTAAAAATGTATGTGCCATGCCTTTTAGTACCCAGAATACAATTTAGTTCCTTAACAGCTTTCAAGAACCTCATCTTTCAACCTTATTGATGAAGTAGTTCTTTTAATATGAAGAAGTAGATGTTAAATTAGCACCTGCTCTATTTCCATCCCAACAATCTTAAATCTGTTGTGGTTGTTGCAAGTCACCTAATTGGTGATCAGCTTTGATGTGTGCTCTCCATGCCATCCCCTTGCTGTAACATGGGCAAATAATCAAAAACTGGTCCAGAAGTTTGAGGTGGAATCTGTTGGCTGCACAAGAGATCCCTGCCAACCTTAGCATTTAGACTGACTACTTAAGAGTCTTCAGCCACTAAGAAATCGTGTGATGATAACCATCAAGAAGAGATTTGTCTGTTACGGATGAAGTGCTGTGCCACAGGCAGTGGTTCAGGTCAGTGAAGGCTGATTTATTTACCTGCAAATCAGAGCAACTTACTGCCTCTTCTCAGAAGAGCTGGCATCACCTTAAAGGCTGAGGAAAAAGTGGCCACAGCACATTGTTTCAGAGCAGAAAGCTTGAAATGGGAGTGTTAGATTTTGTTATCACTTGCTTTTTGAGCAAAATTGTAACCAATACATAACATATCTATTTAGTGCATATATATGTAAAAAATTCTACTTTTTATCTCTAGGTTTTACCTCCAGATGTTTTAACACGGGTCAGTGAATATGTGCCAGAAATTGTGGATTTTGTGAAGAAAATTGTGGATAATGGTTATGGGTAAGTTTGCTACTGGGTGCCAGAATGATTACTTTCAGCATTTAGCTGTCAGCTGTTTTCTCTGTTTTCATCTGCAACAGTAGTCTTCGCCAGAAGCAGTTATTCATCAAATAAAGAAATTTCAGGTTTCTTTGCAAAAGACCTCTTATTTCTCACCTGATGGAAATGTGCTCCTTTATGATGTCCTATAGGGTGAAATCCTTGTTCATTAAGATAAAGTTGAAATCCCATTCACTTGAACTGTGTGCGATTCCTGGTCTTCATCAAAAATTGTCAAAAATTGACACCTGAGCCTACAGTTAGAAATAAGTTGTAAATAACATAAGTTTTAAAAAATGGTAATTCTTGTGACTGTTACCTGATGTCTCACCTCTTGAAAGCTTAACAGTAGATGTTGTTTTCTCTTTGATCGATTTCATTATGATTTGTTCAAAGTCTTCATATGGTAAGGGCTTAAAAATTGGACTCACCAAAGTCATCTTTACAATACTGAGCAGTACGATATTGTAAGTGGAGTTACTAGAGAACTTATGACAGTGATTTTGGGGGATAAAATGCAGTTAAGTTGTGGTAGAAAGTTAGCAAAATAATGATCTTTAACTTTTCAGGTATGTGTCCAATGGATCTGTATACTTTGATACTATGAAGTTTGATGCCAGTGAAAAACACTCCTATGCTAAGTTGGTGCCTGAAGCTGTAGGTGATCAAAAAGCTCTTCAAGAGGGTGAAGGTAAAGATTTGCTCAGGTTGCTGAAGAAACTGGTGATATGTTGGTCTCTTCAATTGATTTCATTGACGTTTGGATCAGTCACAGTCAGAGCTTAATGATTTACCTGCTGCACTTCCTTTACCAATTTCTTTGCCAAAGTTTTGTAGCTTGAGCCAGTACTTTCCTGAAAATTTGAAATGGGAAAATGCCAAAAAATGTTATTAATCCTAGGATAGTTTTGGGTTGCTCTTTGTTTGTTTGTGGGGGTTTTTTTGGTCAGAATTGTGAATATCTCAGTCATTTGGCCATAGCCCAGTTATTTGCCTGTTTATCTGGTTCAGAGTAGGAGCAAAGACTTGAACCTGGGTCTTCCACGTGCCAGGCAAAAGTTCTCTACAGCAGGCTGGAGTTATTTAATGACAAATATTTGAGTTCCTCTTTTATACCGAGAACTCTTATTTTAACTTTGTTGTGTTGAACCAAATCCAAATATAGATTTTTTTGAATTGAGCTATAGCAGAGGATTAACTTGAAATGCTCAGTAAATGGGATGCATTAGTTATCTGCTCCTGAAGTTGTACAATTTTAGCAAATCACGTAGAAAGTCTATAAAAAGAATATTAAAAGGTTTTAATATAACACTCATACCAGGTAAAATCAGGACACTCATACGGTAGGTGAATTTAGCAGTATCTGAGAGATGCTGCTTTAAATGGGTATGGCTTTTTTTTTTCTTTATTCATTCAGCTGAAATCTTCTATGTGAAATAAAAGGTGCTAGCTTAAACTACCATATTTGTGGAACATGAATACAACATTTCCACCACATAACGAGTCACTTTTGTTGAATAGTTGTGTCCTTTTGCAAATAGGAAGTGATGCTGAGTGATTAATGTAACTAACTAAGAGTATGCAGATAGCAAGTGATTGCTTGTCAGTTTAGCTCCTTTCACTCATTTGTGATGCTTGTTGTTACCCTGACAGATAATGTAATTTTGACTGCTACAAGAAGCAGAAATGCTAAGCTTTGAAAGTTGCAGTTAATGTAAATAAAAGCAAAATGCGTCTATATTTAAAGTGCATAATGTATCATATTCTAAGCAATTGAGATTGCAGGTATCTCAGCCTATACAGCAGAACTAATTGAGAAGTTTAACTTTCACAATCTTGTCTTAGATTTTTATGTTGTAGGGAGTATTGTTGACCACTTTTAGTCTTGGACAGTACTGCATAAATGGTAAATTCCTTGTGTTGAAAAATGTTACAACAGAAGTACTACCTAAATTATCATAAGGAGTTAACAGCAAATAATGCATAACACATCTTTGATGGTAACAAAGCAGTAAATGTAGCTATTGAACAAGTACCAACTGTTCTGTGCAGCAGCTGAGATTAGGAGTGGAAGAAATATTCCATAGTCACATTGTATTATGCAGATTAAGACAATCATAGTCTCAATTTAGATCCATCTGATTTGGGAATAAATTGATTCTGCAGTCTTACTTGTCTCTGAGTATGGGGTTTTTTCTTTCTGTATTTCTTTTTCTATAACTGCAATATTGGAGTTGTGCCTGCTGAGAGAATGTAGATGAATCTCATGTCAAAACTTCAAAATCAGTGCAACTGATACTTGTCAGATACCAAGTCAAAAAGCTTGTCAAAAACCAAACCAAATATTAACCAAAGCCTCAAAGACTTATCAAGGTTAATAATGAGCATTTTTAAGGGTTCAGTGATTTGGGGGTTTGTGTTTTGGGGTTTTAAATTTTTTTTCTCTCTTTATGTGAGGTACAGTAAGGCAAATTAATAATGCTGGTGTAAAATGTATACATTTACGTTTTCTCTGTTGAAAGGTGACCTGAGCATCTCAGCTGATCGTTTAAGTGAGAAGCGTTCTCCAAATGATTTTGCTTTATGGAAGTCCTCCAAGCCAGGAGAGCCCTCATGGGACTCTCCGTGGGGAAAGGTAAGGACATTATAATCAGGATTTGCATTTTCTACACTTATTTAAATAGCACAGTTACACAAGTTTTTTTGCCTCACCTCATATTAACAATGTATAAATCGTGGAGATTATGTATTCAGTCATAAGATTCTGTGGTTAATGTTCATTAATAATCTAGAATGTGTATCAGTCTGATACTTTCTAAGCACAAGTTTGCATGCAGCTCAGCATGGCTGTTACTGGTCGTTTGCCCTCTGTTTATTGACAAGCTCTATCTGCAGTAAATTCTGTTTCCTTTTTTTCCACTTGTGATCAAAAATATTAATGGAGCTTTTAAAAGAACAATAAGCAAGATAATCAGAACATTACAGATGTATTGCCAGGTTGGATCTTTAAATGCAGCGATTTCCGTTTGTGAAGCTGAGACTGAGAATCTTTTTTTTTCTCTTAGTAAGAGCATGAGGGAGTGAGACACAGGCAGGAGAGGAAGACAGTTACTAGTAACCAAGTAATGCCTTTTTGTTAACAGGGTCGTCCAGGCTGGCACATCGAATGTTCTGCAATGGCTGGCTCCATTCTGGGAGAGTCAATGGACATTCATGGAGGAGGCTTTGATCTCCGATTTCCTCACCATGACAATGAACTGGCACAGTCTGAGGTGAACAAACTGACCTTTCTGCAGCGATAAAGCAACATGCTTTGCTTTGACTGCAACTTACACAAATCCATAATTCAGTTTTTTAAACTTGATGTGTGTTTTGTGTAAGCACAAGTTTTGGTTCTCAGGATTTTATTCTCTAAGTTTTTCTACTTCATGATATATATGTAAGGTATATAAAATAAAATACCCAATGTTGTGTCTTTGGGTTTTGTTTTTTTCCTGCAGGCATACTTTGAAAATGATCACTGGGTTCGGTATTTTCTGCATACTGGTCACTTAACAATTGCTGGCTGTAAAATGTCCAAATCTTTGAAGAATTTCATTACCATAAAAGATGCACTGAAGAAACATACAGGTACAAATTATTTTGGAATGGGAATGCTTGTGATGTACTTTGAGTGGGTGACTGTGATGATTTTTTTATTTGGGGTAACTTCAGGTGTCTTTCTTCTTCGCTAACTTTGGTACAGCTTCCTTGTTCTTCTGATCCTTGTTGGTATTTATCAGTATGGATAATAGTGGTTTTGCTTTTTTCGTAGATGTAGTTATAGTAAGAACTTAAAAGATTATGTTCTTAGCCACTGCAGTATTGGCGTCCATGAAAATGCTTTAGCTTATGATAACTTTCCCTATTTATTTTGGAATTCCTGTTAGCACGACAGTTACGGCTGGCTTTCCTCATGCACTCTTGGAAGGATACACTGGATTATTCAAATAATACCATGGAGTCAGCTATTCAGTATGAGAAGTTTATGAATGTAAGTAAGTTTTCCATTCCTTCTCCAGCTCTCTAAACTTTGTGTTGCCATATGTGTTTCAAGGAATAGAACTCCAAGGGTATGTAGGCCATATTCCGAGACTGGGTTTGCCTTCTCAGTTCATCAGGTAGGATGTCACAGTGTTTATTTAGCTACCGTTGAACACTCAAGTCCTGTAAATTCCAAGGACTGCTACATTTGTCTGCAGCTGGGTGCTCTCTCCAAGTTTTGACATCTGTGAGCAGCTTGGCACTTACACACGAGATCAGTTTCTCAGTTCAACCTGCGTACAGCACTCAGTCCAACACACACTCTGTAACATTTCTACCAGGGCAGACTCTACACAAATGTAGCCAAAGGGGAAGAAGGAATATATTTCCCACTTCGTCTCCTCACCAGAAACTTCGAGCCTTTGCCTCTATGCCTTGTGGGTATGTGAGAGGTTAGGCACAGTTCCTGTCCCTGGTTAGTTTGGAGCCATAATTTAAACTCACATTTCCCACAAGGACACTGCACAGCATTTTGAGATTGTTGATCTTGGTCTCTCCAGTTGAGGCTATTCTGCTTTTTATGTAAAATGTTTGGTTTGGGCCATAGATTAGGATTAAATTACTTTTTAGCAAGCTGGATGTCTGTTTAAAACAGATCCTTGCTATTAAGCCATTTTATTCTTCAGCTTCCATTGCTAGGAACACAATTTAAAACCTGCCAGAAGAACTGTTGCCTGAACTTTTTTAAAAGGTTTTTTGTGTGAGCAGCTTGGTGTTAGAATATCGTAGGGTATCATGTAGTAACAGAGCAGGAGATAAAAATGAATTGCAGTCCAACTGTGCTTTACAGAGTTATGCAAAATTATCTTACTGGTTTTTATTGCCTTGAGAGACATAATTAGATCCTGCCTGAAACAGTGTTGAGCCCATAAAGTTTAGGAGTCTCATTATGAAATAATGCCCTTTTGTAGTAAGTATTGGTTATGTGTAATTGAAACTGACTTCCAGCTATATTCTTCTTTTACAGGAATTCTTTTTAAATGTGAAGGATATTCTTCGAACTCCCACTGATGTGACAGGCCAGTTTCAGAAATGGGAGAATCAAGAAGTAGAGCTGAACAAAAAGTGAGTGGAGCATTCCTACTTCTCTATGTTGCTTCATGTTTAATTCTTCTTTCCTTACAAAATCACTTATAATGTGTATAGTGATCATTCCCACTTAACATCGCAACTCTTCACAAGCAATCAATTTAATCTTGGGACAGCTTTATGAAGTATAGATGAAATTGTTAATTTCCCTTTTGTTTATGTTAAGTACACTGGCATGCCTCATTGCTGTGTTTGTGAAGGGAAAGAGAACGTTTTTGTTAGATAGCTGTCATTTTCTTCACGACTTGAAATCTTGCCTTCTCTGAGAAGCGACCAATAATTCACAGTGGCTACAACTGTATTTTACACATTTCAAAGTATAGTAAGCAATGTGAGACAAACGGAAGTAAAATGACCTGACTAAAACCATGAAAGATCAGAGTGGCAGTGTTTGAGAATATGTTGTTGAGACAGTGATATCAATTTTGCAGTCTTTTGACTTCTATAACAAAACTACTGTTATTATTTGTAACGCAAACAGCTTTCTAAATGTCTTCTGTTTTGTCTGAAATTTAAACTGGAAGCATCTTACATTGCACTGCTAAAACTGTTTCCTAGTTCAGTTTACTGTTGTGGTCACTAATGCTACTATTGAAGGACTAAGTGCAGATGTTTCTGTGTAGTGATATCCTCTGAAAATTTTATTTTCAACTGGGCTAGAGATAACCCCTTTTTTAAAAAAAGGGAGGAGATAGATAGTAAGTAATAGAGAGGTCAAAAGGAAGGGATAAAGAAGTGGGAGGAATAGAAGATATGCTTTGTGGATATTTGGTTTTGTCTCCTTTCTTCTACCATTTCTTTTTTCTTGGAAAAAGTACATTGTTTGAAACCATAAAGCCTTTGTGTGATGAAATGGTACTTAATGTACTGTATTATTTATTATACCTACTAACTTGTCACTAACATGACAAAGGTTTGCGTGAATTTATTCCTTTTATCTACTTGTAATATCTTCATAACAATTCACTTTGTGGTAAATTAGCTCCAAATTGGTGCTCTTCCCTGGAAAGACACTAAACAGAGAACTTGGCTGGTACACAGATAGGAGAGCAATACCGTAAAAAAAAAAAAAAAAAAAGTAAGCCCAAGAAGATACTAAATAAGCAGTTTATACTGCTTTTAAAAAAAGCTTGCATGAAAAGACCACTGCTGAAAAATTGTTTGATGTAATTTGTTTGGATAGTTGCTGCCAATTAGATTATCCTGCCTGCCTTTGTCCATAGCAGCAAAACAGCAGCATCATGATAATGCCTTTTTTCTTGCTCATCTGTTTTTCTTTCAAATATAAACTATGATCAGCAAAAAATTATCTTACTTAAAGGTTCCCTTACTCTTCTAACAGAGACTCTTCAGAGTACGTTGCATGTTTTTTGGCATGAGTAGTTAAAAAGAATCTTTTCCTTCTCAGTTTTTACGAGAAGAAGGCAGCAATTCATGAAGCGCTGTGTGACAATATTGACACCCGCTCTGTGTTAGAAGAAATGCGCTCATTAGTCAGCCAGAGTAACTCCTATATTGCTGCAAAGAAATCTTCCAGACAGATGCCAAACAGACTGCTTTTAGAAAACATCAGTTCCTATCTCACTCAAATGCTAAAGGTATGTAACAGCAAGGAGTAATGTTGCTATTGCACTGTGCAGTTGTAATTTGTATTTTCAAGTACAGAGGGATCCGTACAGTCTTTGTTTAAATCTTATAGGAAACTAGAGATCTTCCATATATCCCCCCAGCCAAAACAACCCCAAACTGCAGCATGTGCTCCAGCAGGAACAGTTGTGAGTCCTCCATGTTACATTATGTTTTCAGCTAATGTTTTGTTAAATAGTGGAGAGCTCCTAATACATGCAAGGAAAATTAGATAGTAGAAAAAATATGAAGTCAGAATGACAAATCTGAGAGCTTTAAAGCTAAATCTGAAAGCCAGTGCTTTGTATGGTGTATCAATTACAAATCAGAACATCATCTTGTTAGGGCTGTGAATTCTGGGTTAAATGAGAACTATTCAAAAGCCTAGTATTTGTGATTTTGCTTAGTTTTCACATACCTGTGAACTGATGTATACAATATTTTTTCTTTTCTTTTTACTTGATCAGATTTTTGGTGCCATAGAAAGTGATGATGCAATTGGTTTTCCTGTTGGAGTGAATAGTCAAAACATAAATGTAAGTGAAGGATAAGATACACTAAACAAAATTACTCTGTGTCCTTTGAAAGCTTGGGTTAAAGTGATGACATTACTGATATGTAGCTGAATTGCATTCTTTCTGCTTTTAGCTTTTGAATCTGATGTAATTAATTGGCTCAGGAAGCAGGATTTTTCTTTTGCAAGAGTTAGAGTTTTTATAGGTTTGTTTGATTTAATGACAGACAAATTGTATAGCAACCAGAAAAAGAATTATCTTGTCTTCTGAATGATGAGTCTGTTTCAGAAACCACATGTGAACTACAGGCAGCACATGCTACAGTCTAAAGACTCATTACAAGTATTTGTATGCTAAGTGGTTTCAAAAATATAATTATACTGATTAAACTTCTTTGTGGTACACCAAAAACCAGCCTGGAGGCAGCTGGAGTTTTATCCACATTTCAATCTCTTCTTCTGATCTCATTTGCAGCCACAGTTTTTATGCGGCTTTCAAAGGCTCTTTTGCTTTAGTCACCCAGCAGTTCTGCTGCGATGCAGAATTTTTCTGGAAATACCTGAGAGGTACCTGATGAAAGTGCTGATGGGCTCTGAAATAACTGGAACATTTTCTGGTGCAGGCAGGAGAAATAACTCCATTTGAAACCTGTCAACACTTTGTGCATGCCAAAAATCTCTTGTGGACACATCAGCGCTGTTTTTCAAGTATTTTTCTGCATTTAAAGGTGTGACCATGCACCTTTCTGTTCCTCCTTAGAAGGAATAAATGAAACATTTCTGGTGTAACAAAAAAGCCTAACTTTTTATTCATCAAAGGAATTGGCAAGCTTGCTTGTGGTTGAAGAATGGGAATGAACACTCACCTGATAATTACCCATGCAAATACTTACATCAGTGCACTGTGGAAATTTCCATTAATGATATAACAAGGAAAATGCTCAGTATTCTCTACCAAGCACATCAATAGTAAATTTCAATTTAGCTCAGAATTATTTTGAATTTCAGAAAGACAGTAGCACTTTAACACTTACCTTTTTAGGGAAAATGAAAATTAAATTTGTATTTAGAACTTCAGGCAGTGTTTCCAATAGACATGCTTTATGGAAGGCTTGGTGATAGCTTGAAGCTAAGTCCTTCCACTCCTTTAAAATAACACTGCCAAGGGTAGTAGAGTGAGAAGAATCTTGTGCAGAAAAAATCCTGTGCTAACAAATGCTGTTGTCCACAACAATTGGATTCGTTACCCATGTGCTACAGGCCAGTAATTACACACTCAAGAGAGACATTAATTATTTGTTTCAGAGTTGTGCAAGCCTGGGTGCTCAGTGATATTCCACAAATCAAGCACACCAACTATCAAAACTTTTTACTATTTATACATTTTAGCAAAGGAACTAGTGTTCATTGGCTACAAGTTACGTAATTCTCTTCTTAATTAGTATTCTATCTTCTAGTGGTTAATGATTTTCTTGCTTCCCATGCTAATTAGTCTGCATGCTCAGTCCTTCTGTTCTTTTAAGTCAGTGGGTTTCTCGGATTGGTGATCCCTGAGTTGGTGTTTGAAATTACCTTTTACCCAGTGGGAGCCGACTCAGCACAGTTGCTGAGTTGGCTTTGTGAGTTTCTTCCTTATCTTGGGAGTTCTGCCAAGTGTCCTTGTGGCCTGTAAATTATTTGTAGCATTCTTTGTGTCCACTATCAGTGGTCCATCCTTCTTCCCAAGTTTTGTTAACCTCCCCCGAGGTCTGAAATCATTGTAGCATGTCCAGCCCTAAACTTTAACAAGGCAATTCTACCAACAAGTAATCTGTTTTTCTGACACCTGGACATCACTTAGAGCTTGCTTGTTGGCTGCTCTCAGTTTCAGGGTTTAAATCTCCCTTCTTGTTGATTAGGCTTGAAAGCATACAAAGATCAAACATTAAAGAACATCCTTTCTGAAGAAAGTTTTACACATTCCACATTTTGCAACACTGTTAGCACAGTTGTCAGAAGAATCTCATGCTAAAATCTCTTACACACAAGAAGCTTTTGTTTTTATCACCCAGGTCATTACTGGTGTTAAGCTTTATAATCTAAAAATGCATAATATCAGAAATATTTTAGCTGTTTCGTTAAGTATTATACTGTCTTTTAGTCCTCCATACAAATTCTTATTTTTCTTAGCAAAAATTAAGAGGTGAACTTCCAAGGTTCAAAAACTTCTCATTAATTACAGAAGGCTGTGGATCAAGCCAGTTGTTTCC
The DNA here is from genome assembly GCA_013397755.1 of Cnemophilus loriae. Lineage (NCBI taxonomy): Eukaryota > Metazoa > Chordata > Aves > Passeriformes > Corvidae > Cnemophilus > Cnemophilus loriae. Next base: position 156,462 of record VZTF01010653.1, on the reverse strand, counting down.
TTGTTTAAATTAGAGATGAAGGAACCAATAGAGTGAATATCTCCAAAAAAGGCATAATCCTCTTCAAAAGCTCTGAAAGAACAACTAGCTTAATTACCATAGGTCAGTAATTTACTTGAAAAGTCGATATAAGAGATTTGAAGTCAGAAAACCTCAGTTCCATAATACCATTTTCCACATGAATTCAGCATTTCTCTCAAGTTAGTTATTCCGGAAATAAAAGTCTGTCATCTTGAAATGACTGATAAAGTAGTGATAATGCCTGCCTTCCCCACACCACTTTATTTGCATGAAGAGGTACTTCCAGTGCAGAGGGGGAGTGGAGATGTGACTGTTCCTCGCTTTCCAGAGTCTGTTCCTTGAGCCAAACTTGTCAGCACTGGTTCTGATTATGAGGCTGATTGCACAGTGTTCACATTTATAAAGAAGTTTTAACAGAGCTCCTCAGTTCTTTTCGTAAGGGCACTTTGAGAGCATGACAGACTATCTTGTCCCTTAATTGCACAGAAATTTGTCATGGAGATTAAACAGACAGGAAGGACGTGGAAATTGAAGAGGAGACAAAAGTTTGCAATTCTTTTCTCTCCCCCACCCTCCAAAGTAATGAAACCTTTAATTTGGGCTTTCCACTGAGGGCCTTGCTTTTCCTCTTGGGATTCCAGGGAAGTGTTGGTAGACAGCTTTGATCTGTAGTTGTTTCTGTAGCTGTTCACTAACTGCTTGCTGCTATTCACTGCCATTGAGACCATGCTCACAGGACTTCTTCTCTGAGATTTCATGCCTAGCGTTTACTTACACCTGAAATAATTCAACAGTAATCTTTCCCCACTTTTTGTGGGAGAGAGAATTGTGTGAGGAGTATAGAGAATTGCACTGTCTATACAATTAGCATAAGCTAAAATCTCAGGAACAGATCTGTGTTCTAATGAAAATTAGTCCTAACATCAGTTTCACCTGGTGTTATGTCTGATAAATGCTGGGCCTAAGACAACACAGTACATGAAGGAGCAAATTCATCTGAGAGCTGCCCTGCACTGCATTATAGTTAGCTGGATTGTGGCATAGCCCTGTGGAAGTGATGGATCTAACTGAAAGGAGGTGAAAAGGGAATGGGGAGAGGCTGAACCTGACGGGCTGATTTTATCTGCACAAAAGGAAAATAGACAGCTAATGCAAATTATCATCTATCCTTTAATATCAATAGAGCAATGACAATTTTTATTGATACAGATCTGCCCTGAGGGTCAAGTTCCATCCAACAGCACATAAATATGAAGTGGATAGGGACACGTTTTATATCTAAATGATGATTAGCTAACTGTGGAAATAATGATCCTGCAGATTGAATCTACAGTGATGCCATACCTCCAAGTTCTTTCTGAGTTCAGAGAAGGAGTGCGACAAATCGCCAGAGAGAAGAAAGGTGAGAGTTCACTTCTTCTTGTACTGTTGCACGTGAGACTTGGAGGTCATAGGAATCAAACTGGGGGAGAGTGTGGAGGTGTGGGTGTGAGGCAGCTGGTAGAGTCTCTCCTTGCTTAGAGAATAAAGGTAAGGCATCTTTAAATCAGAGCTGCTTTGAATTTTTGCATCTCTGCTGGCTGTCTCTTTAATTTGGGAATCTTTTATAGGCTGCTAAACTAATTTTCATTTCCTAAAGAATCTTAAAGTTCTGGAATGATGAGGTGTAGCTGCTGTTTTTCTAGGTTAGGGCACTCCCTGCTTTCTAGGTATGAAAGTACCCATGATCTCTTCCCCAGGGAGCTTGCATTCTCTTAAAAGTGTAGATTACTACACAATAATAGCGTCTGCATTTAAATAGCCCGAGATCTTCACTATTATTTGTTAGCTTAGTTGGAATTGTAGCTCCCCTGATGGTAATTGGAGTGCTCTCTTTGGCTAATTCATCTGGGAGTTTCCTAGAAGTTTCAGGTGCTTTTTTTAATCCTTCTGAAAAGCTTTGATCGTGCTGTGTGTGTTGGCAGCAGAATTATAGAGCGTTAAAAAGGTTGTTCCATTAAGCTTTCTTTGATTTTACTGATATTTCCTAATGGAGGAGCTCTTACTATTTTCTGCTGTTCCCTGTGGAATTTCGCATGTCTTCAATATGTATTTGATTCTTGTTTTCTTAAAACTTTGACACTGGGATTTGTACTTGAAGGCAATACAGGGCATTTTTTATGCATAAAACATACAAGTAACTCAAATATTACACAGAAACATAAAATTACTTGTAGTGTCTGGTAACCCATTCAGCTGGAAAAGACTCTGGACTCTCATTTTGCTACTGTTTGAAGTCCTTCTAAAGCTAGTAAGTTTACATTAAAAACATAAAACTGTATTTGCTAACGTGACTACTCTGCTATTATTGTCAAACTCTTATAGGCCTAATTGATGCTGAGTAATAGGCTTATTAGTTCCAATAGTAAATATTTTCTGTAACTTGAATTAATTCAAGAGGTTTGTGTGTATATCCTCAGCTAAAAATGTGAGCTTTAGTCTTTTGGTATTTAACATACTTGTTTATATGAAGCTTTTTTTTTCACTTGCTTTATGATGGTTGAGCTAAATTGATTATTGCTTTTAGCAGTGGTAAGGTTTAAATACCACAGGGCTTCTTGTAGATAATTTTTAGAACACACTTGGCTCTAGACTGCTTACTGGCACTTGAATTTCCTACTTGGAAGGCAGTGCCTTTTTTTGCCTGAAATACACTGGACAGTAAGAATTAAACTGGATCTCATTGCTGCTTGGTTGGGGTATGGAGCACCTTGCAATTTGACCAGGGAGGCACCTTTCTTCTAAACTATTTGATATATAGAAGCTGAGTGGTGGTTGGCAGGACCTGCACTGACATGCTACTGATTTCTTTCCCTTTACCCATTAAATTCTTGCTTGCAGGAAGCATTAAATTACTGTAAAAGTTGTTCAGATTAGTGGATGGGGATATTGCCTCTGCATGGCTGTAGGCAAAGGGAGTTTCCCCATCATGGCCTGTTGCTGGCAGGGTTGTGTTAAATATTATTTAAAATAATCTGTATTGCTTTAAGTATTCTCAGATGTTAAATAAAAAGTATGTGGCTCTGTAAAACCTGCAGAGTATTACAAATGTCACCATCCATATACATGTACTCTGAAAATGTATCTACAAAACATTTCACAGAATAGCCATTTTTAAAGCTATGTTTTTTAGTAAGAATCAAAATATATACACTCTGAAAAAATGTTACCATTATCCAGAATGGGTAGCATTCAAATGCAGATTTAATAATTCTCACAGTGCCCTCTGCACCTTCTGCCCTCTTCTGAGTATGTCACGAGTTGACCAGAACTGGGACAAACTCTCTCATTGTAGCATTGCCTGCTCTTGTTTTTTGCTGCCAGTCTTTACATCCAGCATTCTCCAGATGCTTTTCAAGCTCCTCTATTTCCTCCTCATCACAGTGTTCCCATTCACAACATCTCAACATCTGTTTCACATCTGATATTCTTTAAATGTGACAAGAGGTCTGGGAAACAGTCACAGGCCCAAGGAGAGTCCATCTGCTGGAGTGTTCATGGGCACTCGTGATAAGGCATTGTCCCACTGGTTTCCTGGTCACTGTCCTCAGTGAGAGCCTCCTTGTGTCCTGAGGCAGCCCATAAACAACCAGCTACCCAATCCCAAACATCTTTGCTCTAGAGGTACCACATGCAAAGAACAGCTGCATTTCAGCCTTGAGAAGCACAGTGCTGACTCTTTTGGATTACAGGGTTGATCAGAGGATGTGTCCTCTCATAAATAATATGTTTCATTATACATTTCTCCTTGATGGATTTCTTCTTCTTCAGCTTTCAATTATTCATGATTTTAGATAAGTAAACACCTATAACTGCGCAGATGCTGTTTTAGTGAATAAGCAGTAGGTATTTCTGATACAGTCTTGATATGATATGTGCAATTCCTTTGCCTAGGTTAGAGCCAACACCTTTCAGTGTCGACAGCCAGTGAGGTAATCTTATCCCTGGTTTATCTCAATGGCTGATTTAGAGTTGCATCAAACATGACTATGGTTCACTGTGTGTAACTGCTCCGGATCAGGAGAAACAACGACTCCGTTTACGGCAGACAAAAGAGGTTCTGTACACTGCAGTGGTTTTCTGTGCAAAGAGAGAGCCACGGAACACGACCATGCACTGAAACAGGGTGTTCCTTTTCATGGTTTTAGGATAGTCAGTGCTCTGTTCACTTGCAGCTCTCTGAGAATTGTGGAAGAGATGAAGGCTCAGGGATGGTACTTGTATCTACCAGAATGTTCAGTGTTTAGGAAACTGCCTGGATGGAAACTTCCACTGCCTGAAATAATACCTTTGAGACCCTGAGTACTTCTTAGGTTTAACCAGCTAAGAATTGCTGTCAGGGAGAACACTTGTTTATTATAAGCACATCTAACCCAAGTATCTGTCCTGTCACACTCAGTAAGTGTTTCTCCCAAATATCAGACTGCCTATAAGAAATGCCACTGAATTCACAACAGCATCATACTGGGTCTCCTTGATGCATTTAGTTCCTCTTAACTGTTCTGCTGCTTCTCAGCTGATACAATTTCTTATCCAAAAAATTACCCCATGAAGATTTCTTTTCCCCTTAAGAGCTGGTAGCATGTATTTCAGCTAAATCTTAAGTTCTTAACTATTTGCTTTCATCAAAGGCTCTTTGATAAGTTTACAAGGGAAAAAAAAATATTAGCCATGATGTCCTGATCACCATGCAGAAAGCCAAACCAAAATTCTCCATTCTGCTACAACTAGATTGCTTGAAATAAAAAGAGGATGTTTGGATTACAGTTCCTCTGTATGTGTAGTTATCAAATCAACAAAATCATAGTCCTTCAAAGGGCACTGTTAGATTTAGCACAAGATATGTTAATTTGTGATTTTTCTAAAATTAGGTTTTTAACCTTTCTTATTGCACATCCTACAGCAACCATTAGGATCTTCCTAAGTCATATACCCTTCCACCATACTCTGACAGAATTGTTGCATCATTTCTGAATTGCCTTGGATTTTCTTTCTGTTCCACTTCAGGAACAATGAGGCTATCTTGGAAGAAATTTATGATTTTCAAGTCCCTGCAAAGAAATGGGCTGCTTCTCTGTGTAGCTGAAATAAGGCAGGACTTACTTATTTATCACTTTGAAAGAAAAGACCTTTCTCTCTCTGTGAGAGAGTGGCAATTTCTTAACTGCACTTAAGTAACTATGTAGCTGGATAAAAGTATACTTTGGGCAAATCTTACTTCACTAAAAGTATTTTTCATGCTTTGTAGTGACTGAAGTGCTGCAGTTGAGTGATGCTCTCCGGGATGACATCCTGCCTGAACTTGGAGTTCGATTTGAAGATCATGAAGGTACCCAGTTATCTCCTGAAACTTTGTAGGAGATTATTTTTATAATCCTGCTGTTTTCCTAAGAAGTGGGAAAACCAACTGTCAAGACTAATCTGGAATAATTCAATAAATTCAAGGACTGCAAAGCTATAGCACACCATATGTGCACCATATATGTATTTCATATGTACTATATACAATGGCACATAATATGTGCCATATATAATGGCATATATATGTATGAATATATATTATAGAGCTGTATATTGGAATACATGTACAGAATAAAAAAAACATGCATTGCAGTATTTTTCATCTTTTTGTGTAGCACCTAATTTCTTAGTCCCTTTTGAGTGGCCACTGAGTTGTATTTGCATTCAGCATGCAAAAAGCAAACAGTTCTCATAGTGTGAATACATTTATCTTTGACTAATAAGGAAGCTAATCCATCTCTTTTTACTTCTTTAGGACTTCCAACTGTGGTTAAATTAGTGGATAAGGACACATTATTGAAAGAAAGAGAAGAAAAGAAAAAGGTAATTATTTCAAGCATCCTATATTTTTAAAATTTAAAGTAATGTGTAAGCTATGGACACTTCTACATTTCTTTGATAATTCATAAGAAAAATCATAACAGACTAGCAACAAGGAAAATGACATAAGATAATTGATACAAAAATTTAAGTGTGTTGAAAAGAACGAGGTATTCACTAGGTCCCATATAAAGTTTTCAATAAGCTGTTTTGAAAAATTCTAAGATTTTTTATCTGTTTCCTTTTTAAGATCTTCATATAACTAAGGGATGTTGAATGTTGCATTCAAACTGTCTTATTTCTCTGGAAGAACAATTCCAATGAGAAGCTAATTCAGTCTTCTTTTGTTTGTACAAATGAAGTCAACATTTTCCATAGAACTAGTCTGTAGTCATCTGATATGTGAGGAAAAAATGTACTGGCTAAATATTAATTAATACATTATGGATTAATGAGATATTCAGGATGTGGGGGCAAGAATTCATGTTACTATATAAAGCTTGTGAATTCAAATTCACATGCGCAAGGTCTGTACAGAAACCCTGCTTTTGGCACTTCCTAGCATTAATATTTGACTTTGTAATACTTAAAAGTAACACTTCATATGTCCATCTTCAGTTTTACCAAATAATAAAATTCTATCATGACTAGAAATATTTGAAAGACTTTCCAACATTTCTCCTTCCATGCTGGTGTTTTTTAGAAAAGGGAGAAGTAAAAAGTCATTTTAGCCAGTTCCAGATGTTTTCATCAGAATGACGTCTGAAGGCAGTTTGTTTATAGCTGCTGGGTAGGACCTGCAGCCAGAGTCCCTTTTCCCTGGAAACAGTGTTATGTTCAGTACTGGCAGAACCCTTGGAGAACTGACAAGTCTTTCCTGGGCAAGTGCAAGATGGGATTCTTAGCAAGTTGGCTAAATTTGGATAGTTGTTTCCCTAGGAACATCAAGTGATACAACTGCTGCTTGAGGAACTGTGATGTCTTCACAGTTTGAGGCAAGAGCTTAAAATATCACTGAAATACAGTCTTTTTTAAAAGTCATTTGCAAAACATTTTTCCCCCTAAAACGACACGACAGTTTCTTTTAGGTATTTTTTTATGGGTATCCACTTTGCATGCAAAATGCATTCTGAACAGTTAAAACTGGTTTAACTGCGAATAAAAGTGAATGAAATCAAAGTCATACAGTGGGAAGCATCAGACAATCCTAATTATAAGGCATGGTGGGTTTGCTGCAGGTCATGCTGCCAGTTCCGTCTGTAATTAGATATCCAGGGGAGCTGGCTCAGGTTTGTAGAAAACAACCAAATGAAATAGTGCATTACCTTTTACTCACTAACACTGCCTCTCACAGATAGAAGAAGAGAAAAAAAGGAAGAAAGAAGAAGCAGCCAGGAAAAAACAACAGCAGGAAGTAAGTAACCTCATCTTGAAGGAAAGTGTAGGCAGCAGTAGTCACGTGCAGGAAAGAACACATTAGAACACAGGCTCTATGCCCAGCCTTAACTGGGCCTTCATTTCTTTTTTTTGTGTCCAATTTCCTGCTCAGAATGACTTTGGCTTGCAGTTCAGATTTGGACTTTCAATTCTTACAGAGAAGCCATTTTTGAAAACACAACTAAAGCCTGCAAAAATTTAGTACAGAAGATCTTGTAGCACGTAATTTCAGTCTATAAACGGTATTACTTCCTTAATTAACCAAGTAGTATCTTACATACTTGTTACTATTAGAGAAGATTTTGCTTGTGTCATTTATTATTTTATTCCCTTTCTAGTATCATAGGTATATGTCAAAGGATTTCTTTTTCTCCTTTTTTTTTTTCTTTTTCTCTGTAAGAAATCCCTTGTTCCTTATGATTCAGCAGTGAAATGTTTTATGACTGGAATTCAGATAGCTCAAAGGTTTTGGGCTTTGGATGGGGAGTAGGCAGGCAAAGGAGATGAACTCATAAGAGAAAATATTGTTTGCCATGCTGATGACTTTAACAGTACAGGAAATACGCTCCTGTGTTAAAAGAGGAAGAAAACTTTTAGAGAACACCACGTACAGAGATAAAACAAGATAAATAGCATTTATTATCCACAAATTCAAAGTACCTTTTTTCATTTTTTCAAAAAGGTGATTCCTTTGCATTGGGCAAAAATTACATGGAAAAGATTCTGAGATGTGCTTGTTTACAGATAAGGGAGAGTTCAGTTTGTTTTCAGTGCAATTAGTGCATCTGATTCTTCTGTGACCTGCATAGAAACCTTTGCTTGTCAGCAGGAAACTTGATAAAGGTGGTTCCCTTTGCAGTGAGTTAATTGCTGAATATTCTTTATGATAGCAACTATTCACTTCGTGTTGACTAAGGAACCAAATTGGCAAGAATCAGATGTAGTTTTTGGAGTATATAAGCAAATAATTTTTGAGTTTCTGCAATGCATGTATTTTAGAAAGTGGTTTTCTACAGGTTTAAAACAGTTTTTGCCCCAGACAAGCACAGCTAAGACCTACTGAGTTGTTCCTCACTCCAAGTTTCTTTTCACATAATAAACAATTATTATTTAAATGCTCTTTGATTTTGAAATTAAAATCTACTTTTCCTTTTGCGTATGTGACAGGTTGACAGTAATTAACTGTTATGTTAATGCATGTTCTATATTACAGGCAGCAAAACTGGAAAAAATGAAGATTCCACCACATGAAATGTTTAAATTGGAACTTGACAAATATTCCATGTTTGATGAAAATGTAAGAGACTTTTCTTCATATAGGGAGTAGTTTTCCTTCCCCAATTGTACATACTTATTTGTATATGTTTATAGCAATCTTGTTCCAAAACCTCCAGGGCAGTACTATTAATGTAGCAAGAGGAGGGAAGGAGAGAAAGAAAAGGTGATAGATGAATTTCATTGTGCACTGAGGAGCAAAGTCTATGTTAGCCATCATTTCAAGGGTATTTTCCTTCTACGTTCCCTTGTACGTTCACTGTACATTTCCTTTGGCTCCTCTTATTGCAAAGCAAAATATTTATTGTGGGTAGGAATGTGTATGATGTTCATTCACAGATTTATTACTCTGGTGCAAGGCAGGGTATTCATTTGCAAGTACAAGCTCCTCAGCTCTGTCAGAACTGATGTTTTTTGGAGAGGTCCTTTGTTTCCTGTTCCCTTCTGCCCACTGCTTTGCTCTCTTCTGGCAAAGGCTCTCTGAAGGGGCTGTATGCATAACTCTGCCCTTGATTGCTCCCCTTGGGGATAAAAGTGTTACTTGGAAAACATAAAGCACTGTTTCTTTGGTACTTAATTTGGGTCATTGATCCTGCTTCTGCCTCTCCCCTTCACCTGCACAAATTCAAGCCCTGGGAGCAAGTCAGAAAGGAGAGTATGAACACTGGAAAATACCCCTGCAAGCCAACGAGAATGTCCATAAAAATGCTGATCATACTTTCTCCATCAAGAACATAAATCTCCTACTGCTTTTGCTTTAAGCCTTGAATTCAATCTGCTACTATGATTAAAAGATTATTTTAACCATCTGTTCAGGAATTAGTCATTATTCTCTTAACTAAAACTATCTAGAAGTTAGTGGTCTAAGCTTCCCTTACGTGATACAGGACAGAAGATAAATACACCCTTATGCCTCTTGTTTAGCTAGGAAGGGAACATTCAGAAATAGTCAAAGTTAGCTGTCAAACTTCTAGGTGACTAAAATTAGCCAAGATACACCCCTTCCTGACAGCCTGGCATTATGACATTATCTCCCTATCTTATTAAAACATGATTCCATAAAGAACAAAAGCAGTCCAAGAATTTATCTTAAATACTCTTTTTTTTTAATATTTCAGGGATTTCCCACCCATGATACAGAAGGCAAAGAACTTAGCAAAGGACAAATTAAGAAGCTAAAGAAACTTTATGAAACTCAAGAAAAGCTACACAAGGAGTATCTACAAATGGTTCAGAATGGAAGTGCAAATTGAAAACAACAGGACTTTTTATTTAGAAGGCGAGTGCTGGGTTCCCATTGAAGAAGTGAGCATATACTGATGCTCAAATTTCTGTTTACACTTTCTATTATGTGCAAAGTAAAATTCCTGTTTACGTGGGTTAATAATGTCATCTGGAAATGCAATAAAAATCCATCATTAAAAAAAAGCCAACCTGTAAGAAGTTTCTTCTCAACAGTAGCAACAGTGGTTGCCAGTTCTGTTTGTGAATGTGCTGCTCAGTCAGCAAATCCACACAAGGATTCTTGTTCATTCTAGCTGCCCAGGCTTTGGTTAATTTGTCCTGCATACCGATCTCTATCTAAGACTCAATATTACATTCAGAAAAATTTACTGCTAAATGGGAGCTGAGTAATTTGCCCCACAGTAAGAACAGTATTTTCCAGATGACTTTAGTATCTTTACATAAGCAGGAAAAGTGGGTAGTTCCACTATGATACTTATTCTAGCTGCTGTTATTAAAAACTCTCATAAGTATACCCAGAACACTTTGCATAGTAGAAGTTAACAGTCCCTTTGTTGAAAAAGGGAACAGATCATCAACCTGCAGCTGCAGTCAAGCGGGTAAGTACAAGGCAAATGCACCTGCATTGAACAAACAAGTGGGAAAGACATGAAGGGCTGATGGCAGAGGTGGTGTGTTCCTGGAGCTATGCCTTCAAGGAAACAGGAGTCCTGCCAAAGTACCTGATTACCCAAAGTACTCAGCACCTAATTGCCAGTTCAGAGCAGTGGGGAGTTAACAGAGGGTTTCCAACTGAGATACGGTTTGCGGATTGGTTTGCAGTTAGGGAGTACAGCTGGACGTTGCTCTGTATTCAAGACTGATGTTTTTAACATGATGATTGAACCCTGAGATAATAACCTTTCTGATGTAGTATGGTCCCATTATATCTGCAGGGAGAGTCCTCTGTTGCCTAACAATGCATTTCACTGGCAGAAGCTACTAAATGAACTAAAGTTCATAGAATCCTAAAAAATATCTCACCTACTTTGCAGAACAGCCAAGTGTCTGGTTTGCAGAACTATATTCATTGAGTATTCTCAAGGTGACTTGCAGAAAGTTACACTGTGACACCTCTGTTCTCTCAACTCTTAGGTTCATGCTACAACCATCAGGCTATGTTCCTTTCCTTAATTAAAACATCTTTGCTTTTCCTTTCTATTTTTATATTTATATTCCTCCTTCTGAGGAATAAACACATTGTTTGGAGTTATAAAGTCTAGTAGGGTTTGGTTTTTTTTTCTAATTTGCCTGTATTTGCCTTTGAAAACATACATAATGTTAAGGTCAGTAAAGCACATGCATCTTGTGTGCAGAAAATAAACTCTGTTGTGAAGTACAACTTGTATGTGAACTTTGTGTAGTGGGGAGAATATTGAGCTTAACTTTATTCCTCAACCATCTTTTTGAAATGTGGTTTACAGAGCTTTTCATTTAGCTTGCTATTACTAATTTAATTAATTCTGCATTCAAAGTTGATTATTCTGCTAATTTCTAATCAATTGTATAAATGCATGTTTAAACTGCACAATGATACTTCAAGCAGCCAGCCACAGCCATGAGGGCAACTTCTCCATCTTTTGCTCTGGGAACAGAAGAGGATCAGTTACATTTTTACATCATTCTAAATCCTAACTCCCTTCAGCATTATCAGCTCATCATTTTCCTCTCAGCATGCTCCCTGAAGATTCGTGTGCACTCAGGATATCTTTGAAGGGATGGGACATGCCTATGCTGCTTCTGAAGTTGCAACTTAATGTCAAATAGTGCCAGGAATTTGAGTACAGAAATTGCTTTTGGTGATCTGGGTTAGCACTTACTTAAAGTGAGTTAATGTTTAACTGTGGAGAAGATGCTGTTGATCCATGGCTGTCCTGGACTGTAGTTTATGACATTTCCCTGATAACATCCTAGCTTTTGCCCCCACATGTTTTTTCTCTTCCTGCTCTGTTTTCAGTAAAACCTAATCCAATTCCATTACTTACCTACTATATCAATGTAAAAGATTTTTTTTTTTAAATGCCCTTTTTCCATCCTAAATGCTTTGTTTTGTTTCCAGGACAGCTCTCCTTGCAGGGATCTTGGGAGCATTTCAGACTCACATTTTCCAAAGGTTACTTTCTGGTCTTTCTGTATGCTTCCCACATGCACACACTGCTTCCTCTCTCCCTTCCTCCCTCAGTGTTTTTTTTAAATTCAGTATGCGTAAAATCCTGGTGAAGGAAAACTTTGTAGCAAACAAAGAATGCTGCAGCCAGGCTTGGATGCACACTGCTTAAAATGACTTTTTCAGTGTGGGTGTGCCAATTGATCTGTGGGATTACTGAATTTCACAGACAATACCTATTCCCTGGCAAACCCTCAAGGTGGCACTTAAGTGAATTCCACTGCACTTGCTTTGTGAGAGAGACCTGGCAAGCAGGAGAAGGGAATGCAACAGCAATGGTCTGCAGTGTCTTAGTCATCTGTCTCACTCAGCCAGAAAAAGGGAGAGGACAGACTACACAGTATTTTAATTTTTTGGTTGTGGGTTTTTTTGGTTTTGTTTTGGGGTTTTTTTTGTTGGTTTTTGTGTGTGTGTGTGTGTGGTTTTTTTTAAGGTCATGTATGCAAGCACACTCTCAGGGAAGCCAGTCTGAAATACGATCTTCTAAGCATTATGAAAATGAAAATCCTCATAGCAAAATCTTAGAATTTTAAAATATTTTAATTTTCTGGAACATCTTGCTCATACAACATGGAGCTTTTCATTTCCCACCTATCAAAGACTTTATTCAGAGATGGCAAGGGAAGATAAAAGAGTGGTGTTTCTGTTTTTAATTGCACCCTTGGCTGAAGGCCAAACTTGGCAGCAGCAAATTTTGTTTGTCTCTTGCTCAGAGTGTGCCTTTCAGCCTTTCTGATGTGAATATTCCCATTAATGTCAAATGAGAATACTGCCTCCACTCAAGAGAACAAATTCCTCCCATCACTCAGTTTGTTCAAATACTGGTAGAAAAATCTGTGAATTGTTCAGTGTGAAGTTGATGCCACCAATCTTTTCAAAGACTTTCAACTGATGAGTGCTGATTACATTTATGATATTCTCTTTGACCTGTTTATCCTAACATTTTTATTTGCTGTCTGCTGTTGCACAAAGGCACTGATGCATTTTAAGCATGCAAATAAGCAATTCACTGCCACATACAGTGCATAGATTAAAATGCAGAAAAAGAAGCTAAAGGTAAGTTTAAGCATTTTCAGCTGGTGGTATTTGTTGGACCAACTTTAGCTGCCTCTTTAATTACACAACTTCTACCACACAAATATGGGAAGGAATTTTACTCCACTGTGATTTCACAAGGCAATTTCTATATGTACCACATGCATAGTACTTAACATGCCTTGAGACAGAACAGATTAATTAAGATGCACATCAGCTATTTAGTGCCAAGACTCTGCTTAGCAATGATCAAACTTCTTCCTCCCCTGCAGGAAAAGTCATTGACAGACTAAGTCTTTTACCTCAGTTTAGGCTGTGAATATCTGGCATCTCACCCAGTGAGAGCAGTTTCCATTAATACCCACCCAAGGGCAGAAGACACAGACAGTTTAATGCCAGTTACAGATCTCAGTCTGAGCTTGCTCTCCAGTGTCAAGTGCTTCTGTTTGGCAGCTCTGGCACAACCCCTTGCCTCGGTTTTGGTTCTCCAAGCTCTTGCATGTGAGGCTGGGTGCTTAAATCAAACCAGGGTGATTCAGCAGACATCCGTTTGCAGCTCTCTGCAGGGTAGCAGCACCTGACAGCAAGATGACTCCACAGATTGTGCTTTATCCACAGTCCTGGAGTCTAGCACTGTGCTACGAGAGGTTAGACAGCAGTCAGCAAAAATCCCTCACTGATTATGGCAGATTTAATGTCTTTGGAGAGAGGCACTAAAAATCCAAGGGTGTGATGTAACTGAAATGTGTGTTTACCTTGATCTACAAGCACAGAAAGGTGCAGCTGGATCTAACGGTCAGGCAAAACCTCTCTTACATCTTTGTAGGAGACAAAGTTTGGAGTTTGTACTCAGCACCTGAGTGTCTTTTAACAAAATGGAGATTGACAGAAAAAATCTTGTGAGAATACTTGATAGCTATCAATAGCTTGCAGCAGCAAGCACAAAAGTGTGGAGTAGGAATACCTTCAGATAAACCCATCTTCCAGAGTTCATTACACTTTTCTTTGGAACACTGAGAATCAAGCATAGCCACTACCATAAATAAGGTTGTCCCAAAATTAAGGATTAATGGAAATAGGAGGAGGCTGTTAATCTGCTGATGTTAGAAAAAGGCCTGGTTTGGAGAAACAGGGAAAGGGAGCTGGAAGCAAAGTAAAGAAGGGGAACCTTTGACTGAACATGTCCTCTGGCCCACCAAATCTGCTTGTTTGTGCAACTGGCTACGACATTCCTGCAGTTCTTTCAAAATTACCTCACTTTTAATTACAGTATTGGTATCTATTTAATTAAAGATTCCTTAGTTATTCCTGTAACTTAAATTTCTACTGTAACTGAATTATTCCTAAACATTATTACTTGTTCCTATACAATTATTAGTAAACATTATACAATTATACAATTAAACACTATTCCTATACAATTATTACTAAACATTAATATATTGACTACTTGTTAATATATAAAATACTGGTCTCATTGCTTCCAAACACTAGTTGATAATTATGGAAATAAGAGCTGCAGACCTGGAGAAAACCATTTTTTTACAACAAGGGAACTCCGCGACAGGAGAACAGGGTTAGAGGTTTTTTTTCCAATTGAGTGAAAGATGACTGAAACTCTGGAAGTGGCTCCAGGTGCTGAAATTGCCCAGTTCCTCACACCAGTGCTTGCAGACGGCCGTGCACACAGAACGTGGGCTGGTGGTGGTGTTTTCTTGGCTTGCTATAACAGGGAATTGTGTCCGAGCAGAAGATGGGTGCTGCCACGTCCGCCTTTGCTGCGGAGGAGCTGTAAAGCAGCACCACATTTCGCAGGCCAGGCACAGTTCCTCAGAAACTGCGTGGCTAATCTCCCAGCATGGATAATCTTAATGACAAATCGCAATTACTGAGACAGGGAGGGATCTCACTGTGATGGCTGAGATATGATGTGGGATAGGCCATGTGACTGGAACGTTGTCATGGATGGCTGTGTACTTTTGAAGACAGGTCAGAGAGGTGAGGTGCTGGAGTGGCTCTAATTCTGCCCAGGGACAGACGAGTGAGTTGAGAGTTTATGATAAGAATTAAGGGCTGCTACGGTGACACTGTTGTGGCTGTTTGGGACAGGCCCACAGCCTCACGGTCACAGGCCCCAGTTCTCCTGCGGGGCTCCAGCCACCCTGACATTTGTTGGAGGGACAGCACGGCCCGGCACACACAGGGCAGGAAGTTCCTGCAGGTTACTGAAGATAACTTTTTGATGGAAGTGCTGGAGGAGCCAAGGAGGACAGGAGTGTTGCTGTCACTTTAAGGACGCGGGCACGCGCCGCCTCCCCCGGCCCCGCCC
>VZTF01010653.1:108496-140921 GCA_013397755.1 Cnemophilus loriae | reverse complement strand
GCCATCGCCGCGCGGGACTGGGGATTCTCTTTGGGCCCGCTCAGGGGCGGAGCACGGCGGCGGCCGCAGCCGCCCGGCGCGGAGGGGTTTGCGCCCGGCCCGCCGCGGCCCCATTTTAAGGCCGGTTCCAGAAGTTCGGGCCCACGGAACGGGTCCCGCGTTGCTCCGTGCCTGGCGGCGGGGAACGCAGGGGTTCCGGCCGCATGTATGGCCGCGCTTGCCTGGCAGCGCGCCCGCCCTGTCCCCGCCCTCCCGGAGGAGCGGGGGAGGAGGAGGGCGGGAGGGCTGCTGGTGGTGAGCGGTGCCCCCGACGCTCTCACGCCGCCGCGCTCGTGTTGAGTCGAGGCCTTCGCCGCTTGGCCGGAGTGCGATGCTTTCGCCTGGCTTCAGCCACGGTGTTGTGTTCCCGCAGCGTGGCGGGCGGTTCGGGGAGCTCGGTTTTGCATTTCGAGTTCCTTGTCTCGCAGTTGAGGGCCTGTTTGAAATTTTCTCTGCTGCTGCGATTGTTTACTACACGTACTAGCGGTGCCCGTAGGATTTGCCAGATTCCCTTCCTGTAACATCTGCTCACGAGGCTTCAAAATATAAATGTAGAGAAGCGATTGTGGGAATTACAGGTGAAGCCAGAATCACTAGGCAAATCTTTATGAGGGCATCTCTAAACAAAATAGTGTTCCTTTAAGAAAACTTCGGAGGTGAACTTAAGTATTGCTGATGTCTGGGGCTTGTGGAAGAGGTTAATGAGTTTCTTCCTCAACTATTTTGTCGTGATCCCTCCTTATTATACTTACAGAAAGTATCAGACTGCTTCGTTTGTGGCTTCGCACGGGGTTACATCTCAGTGCCTCTGGAATGGAAGTTGTAACTTTCCCTTTTGATTTGTTGTAGTTACGAAAAACACTTAACAGCTGTGGGCAGGAGACTTCCTGTGCGTTCAGGAGCCCTTCAGCTTCCTGTTTTGTATTTCAGTTGTGTTTAGAAGGTTTGTGCAAGGCAGAGAAGATTTATCCCGTGTACACTTCTATTTGTGAGTACATCTTGCCAGCGTATAGATTTTTCCTTTGAATTTGTGTCCTTCAGGATATTGTCCTTGTAATGAACTCTTCCTATGCTGGTGTGCGTCGAGTTTAGAGTTTGCTGCAGTTTTAAGTGGCTGATGGTGTGTGACATTTGTGCCAGACAAGTTGCAGCAGTAGCGGGACAGGGGCTTGGTGTGGTCTCCTCTGTCCCCAAAGCTTCATCTGCACGAGTCATTTGAAAACAGTGAGCTGTCCAGAAGAAATGAGGCGCTAATTTGGCCTCTCACTGGTGGTGATAATAACGAGGCCTTCTGCTGTTATTTCCTTGGGTTGTGGTTGCTTTTTCATGTCTTCGTTGCCTGTAAACTGAGCTCACGTGCTCGGAAGGTAAAGGAGACGATGGACATGAAGGCTCAGTGCTTTGGTACCATTCTTTTTTGACTGCTGTGCACTTTTATCTCTTAAAACTACCTTTCTCTCCCGTCCGCTGCCCTCACCAGCTTGTCTTGAACAGTTTTGTTGGTGACCCTGTGGCAGTGAAGTCAGTGCAAGACAGCTGGAATGAAACAGGGAATCACAAGCTGTCTTCTAAGAAAGTCGCATCTAATTATTTATTTATATCCTTCTTTTTACTTTCCAGTTGCCAAAGGCACAACTCTAGGGAGTGAAAAAAGACTTGAAGTATGTATTTGCACCAGGGAATGGTGTCTTTTTGTCTTTTTTTCTTTTTTCGTCGTTGTTTCTTGGGTGAATGGCTTTTGTCAGAACACGCCCAATTCACGTCTGTTCCAGTGGAGATGAATTCAGCTGCTATTAAAACATTATTCCACGTTTCCCAAACACGAGCGAGGATCTTATCTTCCCTCGGCAGGCTTGAGAAGTAGTTCCCTGCAGGAAATACAGCACAAACAGCTGAGCAGAAGAGTTTTTATGTGGAGTAGATTCTTTTCCATTAGCTCTGTTGCTGGGCCTACGTTGGAAGCCACAAGTCTTTGAGGATAATTTTTAAGTGATGCGAGTCTGCATTTTTAGTTGCCTACTGTTGCCTCCTCTAATAGTGACTGGGATCATATAACTTGTTGGCTGAACTCTGATGTTAGGTCAGTTTGCTCTGTTTTACCTTTTTAATTGTATCTTCTTTTCCCCTGCCTTCTGTTGCCCTGGAAGGAAAGATTCATTTACACTCCTTCATTTCTTCAGCTGTAAAATTGTAAAAATCTTCTGTTTTGCTCTAGCAGGTGGTTGCTGGCATTGCCACTTTCTCTTGTTCTGTTTAAGGCAAGAGGAAGTGTTTGGAAGTAAATCTGCCTGAGCTGTTGGAACACCTACTCTGCCAGAAGCCCCTTTTGTTTGTTCCTGGGCTTAACTTGTAGGGTGGGCTTCTAGCCTTATTTGGGAGATGTAAACAACTTCCTGTGGAATAATCTGAAGTGAACTGTTAGTATTGTCAAAAACGAACAAAGCTTTTCAACTCTATTTGAAATGGTTGTGAAAGTGTTGCTTTTGCAGCTTAGAGTAGGATTCAGCATTTTCCAGATGGAAGAGTGCGTGCAATCTCTGGGCTGCCGCTCAAGTTGGCATTAGCACTTAGGTTCTTCTGTGGTAGCCCTCTGTTGGAAGCTGGGCCTGAGATCAGCCTGTTTGGCCTTCAGAGAATCAGAGAAATCAGACCTGCCCACTCTGACGAGTGATTGAAGATACTTTTTGTTCTGAGTTTGACTCACAGACTAATGTCTGAAAGCTTGGTAGTGGAAAGTACCACCTGTGCTTCTGTATGGCAGGAAGCGATTACTGCAATTTCTGATCAGCTCTTTAAAATGGGGGTAAAAAACCCGAATCTCTGTTACTGAAATACATGGACAGGCTTGGCTATTTCACCCCAGAAAACAAAGAACAGCAGAATAAGTTAGACAGTCTGGCTCCCTCTGGTTTCTCGGGAGAGCTAATTTAGATACTGGGGGCTGGAGTGGCTGTGCTGAACTCGATTCCAATCATTGTTAATACCGAG
This sequence comes from Cnemophilus loriae, assembly GCA_013397755.1. Taxonomy (NCBI): domain Eukaryota; kingdom Metazoa; phylum Chordata; class Aves; order Passeriformes; family Corvidae; genus Cnemophilus; species Cnemophilus loriae. Next base: position 137,894 of record VZTF01010653.1, on the reverse strand, counting down.
ATTTTAACTTCTCTCTTTCCTCTTCATTTTCTGCCTCCTGATAAATAAATTCAAGGCAAATCTTTATACAGGGGATTCTGCCTTCCTAGCTGCTGTCAAAACCCCTTCTCTTGGTAAATAATTTTCTTCTCTTCAGTCTTTTTTTCTCTTTATCTAGCAACAATTTTAGGCACATTGTAGAGCAGCAGAAGCAGCTACTCACAGAAATAACCCTGATTAGACAGACAAGTGAAACATATTTTTCTGCTTGGATGATAAAAGAAAAAAGTCATTTGGAAGTTACTGTAATTAATTTGTCTGAACTTCCATTGTTTTCAGCTCAATTGTGCTGTATAGGCAGAGATTAAAAATTCATTATTTACTGTGATACTGTCAAGGCATTAGAAAATAATGCATTTATGTCTTCCTCTTTGATTTATTTTTTTGATAGAATGCAGAGCTAATCCAGGAAACTGTGGCACTTATCTTCAGACTGAAGACCCATGATTGGGTAGAAATGCATTAGTATCTGGAGTATTTAACAGAAAAAATAAGTTCTAGGAGGGTTAAACCACCTGACAGACTGTTCAAAAACTGAGCAAGTTTCAGTTTGAGTTGGGTATTGTGGTAGCTATTTAGTTTACTGTGAGGGATTGTGCATGATGAATTTCTTAGCAAAACCAGCGGCTGTTAATTTGTATGGAGGTTTTAAACAATGACCTGTTCTATTTTCATCTTCTGTTGAGGTAAACAAATTACTGTTCAAGTATTTTTAAACACTCCTTTTCAACTTGCAGGTGGATACAGGCACACAGATGGCAGATAACAGGTATGTTGGACTGTTTTCCTGAAGTTAAATCAAGGTAGTTAGAGCCAACTGTATATCTGGTCTTCTGCAGGAGAAGTTGTTTTTTTTTAACCTGAGAAGAGTGGATTACCAGACTTGGATAAGAATAAAATGGTAATATTTTTCAAAATGCTTGAAAGGACTGAAGAGCCTCAGTGTTTCTCTAATCTGTGTAATTTAAGCATGCAAAAGGCACCTTTTTTTTCTAGTTTATGTAGTATTTTTCGAACATACAGTATTTCTGTGGAACTGCTGCAAATCTATATGTGTTGCTGCTCTTCTGAGGCTTGCAGTGCTGGATAAGGTGGTCTGTCCAGTACCTGATAATACCCATTTGCATATGTGATATCTCTTCTGGTTTTGTGTCTGAGTTTGGGTTAATTTCAGCAATATCCAGTGGGCATTTTGTGACCTCTGAATTGGCAGGGAGCACAGGGAATGCTGGCTGGCTGTTGACTCATGCTGGGCCCTCTCCTTCTCCAACACAGGAAGGGAGATGGAAGAAGCTGCAGCAGGGAGATGGGGAGGCCAGGGACATCTCTTTTAGAGTAGAAGTGAATGTTTTAGTCAAAACAGCTTGTTAGAGAAGTTTGAAACAGAGCTTTTATCTCTTGTTCGCCTTCCTTTTGTGCCTGAATCCTTTCTCATGTTTTTCTTCATTACTTACACTAAAAGTGTCTCATATTTTCATTTGTGAGTAATAACATTTTCCTGTGCAGAGTGAATGGCCACATGATTCACAGAGTGAATCATACACGTGAATGGCCAGCCATTCACTTAATGAGATGAATTTATCTGTCAAAGGTTTTTGTTTAGGGCTTGTTATGTTTTGTTTTGAGGTTGGTTTGTTTCTTTTTTTTTTGGCCTTACCTTACCTTGCCTTTGCATCCTGTTCTTCGGAGATCTAGTTTCATATCCAAACCTTTGAGTTTTCACAAGCTTGAAGACATAAATATGTGTTTTATTGGCATACTTGTCTATAAAACGTGTCTGTAGTAAACCGAAAATTCAGAATAACTTGTTCTTAAATGTTAACATTTTTGTAATGTGATGCTATTTTAATATGTTACCCTTTGAATTCTTTTAGTAAAACAGAAGATACTGCTTCAGATTCTCTGGAGGCTGCTAAAAATGCAAGCAACAAAAAAGGTGAGAAATGCACAGGAGTAGGTAATGTTACGGAAGTGGAATAAGCCTTTACAGTCAAAACTGAAGATGTGTTCACAGTTGAAACCGAAACAATTTTTTTTAGGCTAACTGTTAACTTTCTGATGTTTTCCATGTTTATTGCAGCCAAAAGCAGAGTGAAGGCTGTATTTTTGTATGTGTTGTGACTGTGATGCTTTATGATTGCACGAAATGACCCACTAGACACTTGCAATAAGGCCTGTATAGACTGGCTTGTAACAACATGTATTCTTTGTCAGCATAATTATCAAAATGAGCAGTTCTGTTTGTATGCTAGTTCTTTACTGTCTTGTTTCTCAGAAAGTGCATCTTTAGAATATGTCTTAGAAGTTTTTATTCTCCAGTAGCAAAGTCTATAGCTAAGTGCTGAGTAGTGTTTTTTCAAATCAATAGTTCTGTCTGCAGAAGAGCTACAGTTCCATTATTTCTCCACATATTCAAATTTGTAAGTTATAGTGAAATATGTTTCATATATGTGGTCACTGAATGTTCTTTAGGTCTCTCTCATCACCCGTTACTGTTTTTTGAGCAATCCTTTGTGACTGGCGATTGGAAATCACATGAGGACTGGTAGACACCATTGAATAATTCTTACAGTCAAGCTGGATTGAGAAAAAACAACAACAAAATCCCAAATAAATAAGAAAAACAAAGCAACACACTAACACAAGCGTATAAAAACCTCACCATGTTAGTGTGTGCTATGGAGTTTATTGGGTTTTTGATGTCTGGGGAAAAGAGCACTGAGAAAGAATGGAAAGATGTGAAAAATAAAAATCTTCCCACCATGACACCATGCGTGGTTATTAGTGAGGGTTTTTAACTCCTAACCTGAAGCATTTTAGGTCTGACCTCCTGTAAAAATAGTCTTCTGCGAAGTGTTGTGATGATTGAGGAGTCTTACAGATTGTAAAATCATCTTGAGGTAAAAAATTAGTAGTTATCAAGGTCACAGTGCTATGCTGCTTTATTGTACAGAACATAAAGTAGCTGGAAGGGTTTTTTCAGGAGTCACACTAACTGGAAAACAGATGTCTTGGAAGTATAATTCAGTGGTTCTCCTCTTGCAAATTTATATGTGGCTTTTAAGGTACAGCTAATATAGAGGGAGGATAGAGAAACTTCTGTTTTGCACTTTCTTACATAAGGGGAAAGCAGGAAATTTGCTTAAGTTGACTATGTACTACTTGCTTGTAAAAGCAACTCATAAATTTGCAAAGAGAAAAGTGCTTTTTGTATCATCATCCAAGTTTATATTCCTGAAATCTGGTCCCAAAGTAATTGTTTGTGCTATTAATTAACTACAGCTGTGTTATTTGAGTTATGAAAATAGTGAGTATTTTTACTATGACTGCTGTATGAGACAGTATGACAAAAGCACTATAAATCTATGCAAATTTGTTTGAAAGTCGTTTTCTGTCTTCATAGAAAAGCTGGCAGACCAAGTGATGCAAAATCCACAGGTCCTGGCAGCTCTTCAGGAACGTCTTGACAACACAGCACTTACTCCTTCAAGTTACATTGAAACGTAAGTACTGGGCATGATAAAATTCTTGAAAGACTGAAAGCATAATAGAATATTATTACTGTGTAATTAAGGTAGGAAATTAGAAAAATGATTCACTAAGAAAAATGGTTACTTAACCCGTGATTCATAGTGGCTTACTTCTGGAAGGAAGAGTGAAGTTTTAGCTTATGCAAACTTGCAAACAAAATTTTGTCCAGTTCAATATTTACCGTGGCCATTATTGTTTTGGGTAGAAATAACTCCCCTCCCCTCCTTTGTTTCTTTCTGTGACCCTTTTTCTCACAAGGTATGTGCAACATTGATTGATGATTTCTGTAAGATTGCTGTCCAGGATGTAATGGAAAGTTCAGGACCTGTATATCCCTAGTTTGAAGCTTAGTTTTATATTGACTGTAAAGTAGATTTAAATACTTTCCTTAGTAAATACTTATGCTTTTATTTCTTGACTGAGAATAGCTGGTTGTAGATTTCTTCTTAGAAAAAACATAAATTCTATTAAGAGTTCTTTTTACATGACTGTATCTAGATGTTTAATAATTTAAAGTGCAGATGGGCAATGTGTGCTTTCCGAGTATGACCCATATGAATCAAAGCTCTCCCCTGTAGAATGCACAGTTCTTATTTTTTATAGATGGATCAACACAAATCTAGTCTCAAAGTTTAGGTGTAAACAAAGGTATTAATTTCAGATCTCTGAACTACATGGGGAGGGTAGTGGCCCCAGGGAATGGAACAGAAGAAAACACCTTTGAGAACAACTTGGGTAGGAGAGGATTCTTTCAACTTTTTGAAATAGGTTTTGGAGAAATACGTATGTTTGACATAAGCCTTTTATTTAAAAATTGCACATAGTTGTAAGCAGCCTTTTTCACAGTAATATGTGGAATAATGCTGAGGCAACTAACTTTTAACCTTAAACAATTTTGGTTTTTAGTTTTCCAAAAGCAGTGATAAGAAGAATTGATGCCTTGAAAAAGCTCCAGGTGAAATGTGCCCATATAGAAGCTAAATTCTATGAAGAAGTACATGATTTAGAGAGAAAATATGCAGCACTCTATCAACCTCTTTTTGATAAGGTGGGAAAATTATGTATATCATTTTTATTTCTTTGTTCCTGTCAGTTCTGGTTGCATATATATATATATATAACTTTACATCTTCAATTACATTCTTGGCTTTTTTAACACAGAGAAGAGAGTTTATTAATGGGGAAGCTGAACCCACAGATGCAGAGTCAGAATGGCACAGTGAAAATGAGGATGAAGAAAAACTGGCTGTGAGTACAAGCTGGGTCATGTACTATGGAAATATCGGATTGTCAAAGTTAAATTCTTGTTCTTGCCATTGAAAAACTCAACTTTTGTGTCAGTGATGTGTTCTTGTGATGAATACACTGTTATGTCCAGTGAAAGCCTCTAAACCATTAGTTTAGCCTTTTTTCAAATTTGTGACTTTAGGGAATTGAGGCGTTGCCTTTGTTGGCACTGTTCGTAACCTGTTAACAGCAACTTCCTGCTAATGGGTTCCATTCCAGTGCTACATGAAACCCCAAGGTAATAAAAGACTGGTTGGTTCTCTGCCTGTCCCCATTATTTTGGGGGACATCATTAGCTCTCATTTTCATAAATACAGGTGAGACACTTGTCACACAGTCATAAAACAGAATTGATCTAATAAAATGTGTGCTGGCTGGTGGATTCCTATTTGTCTGGTGAGTAAGGAGCTGTCTACATTTAGGAGGCGTAATATAGTGTGTAGGCTGCCTGTTACTTTCCCAGCATGGTTTCTGGAGATGTGTGCTCCTTTGTCTCAGAAAAGCGACCTACTTAGGTTTGCTGTTCTGTCAGGTTTTCTTTGCATTTTTTCCTTAGCCTGATTTCTTCTGGGTTTTTTTGGATGCTGTTCCGTATTCAAAGTGAATTGTTCTCTTTGTTTTTACTGATCTCCTGAGATTTAGCATGACACAGTATGCCATGTGCATGAGCAAATAACATTCTTTAGGCTCTGTAAATACAGCACTGGCAGGCCGTATTCCACACAATAAGATCAGAAATGTGTCTAGATGGGAAGTAAACTTCATATTCTTGGCTCGTCATAACCCAAGCAACTGCCAAAAACATCTTAAATATCTGCTGCTATCTAGTGGCGTAAAAGTAAAGGTGCAGTACAACTAATTCGGACTCTGAATTTCCAGGGTTGTTTGGGATTGAGAAATTACTTCCTCGTTCTTCTTTTTTATAGCATTTGACATCAGTTATGTGGAGGGCATCCTATTTCCCAAAATACTAATAATTAGACACAGAATAATAATGAGAAGTACCCATGAAAGCCATCTTTACCAAGTATTCTGCAAAATGGAGAAGCTAAACCAGCATTTCAGAGGGCAAAGTTAAACTTTAAATATTTAGATGAAATGCTGTGTGTGGCTTATGGAGCTACAGAAATGAGATTAATAGAAAAATAGAAATGCATTAATATTTTTTTCTGTTTATAGAAAGATAGAACATATTTTAATTATTTCTGTTTGTCAAATTAGTGAAGCAGACACTTGGTCTATTAGTCTTCATATAGAAGAATTTAAATGAGTTGCAAGTAAATCTGAATTGTGTATATATTTAGTTGTGTAAATAAACCGTGTATCTCAACTTCATATACAGAGGAAAAAAAAAAGTAGATTGCAAGTGTTCCCTAAACGCAGCTTCACAGATGGCAATTGTTTTGTATTTCTGTCTCTGTTTATTAAATATACTAAGGAGTCACAATTTAATTTCTCAGCTGTTTCTGTATTTCTTTCCCAGGGAGACCTGAAAAATGCAGTGGTAATAGACGAAAAAGCAGAAGAGACAAATGTCAAAGGAATTCCAGACTTCTGGTTTACTATCTTTAGGAATGTAGATATGCTAAGTGAATTAGTACAAGTAAGTTTCTGCTCTGAGATGAGCAACTTCTGTTATGTTAAATGAATTGCTGCTTTTCCCATTAAATAGTCAATCCTCATGGAATGTGTGTGAGACACCAAATCTTTTGAGTCTTTGGAATCCCTGAAGATGCTTGAAAGGCTAATGATGGACAAGCATCTTTAGTTTCGTCCATAAAGGGTTATTTTTGCAACATTATAAGAACACCTGTGGATCAGTTGAATTAATGTTAAATAGCTTAGGTAGCTATGCCTGCAGTTGTATTAATTGCTTTTAATGCTGTTAAAGAAGAATTCCCTGGAGTGTGTCTTCCTGTGAATCTCACTGGCAATAAATACCCAGCGTGAAGTTACTGTATCTTCAGTAATATATGCTGGCAGCTTTGTTTACTGAAGATGAGCCCTAAAATGACTGAGAATTTGGCACATAGAATTTGCAACTATGATTAAGAAATTTAGGTCCAGATCTTTACTTTAGCTGAAATCATTGAGTTAGTTACAGGGTTTGGTTTTTGCTTAGGGAGAGCCTGCTCTTCTAAATATTGCCTGCTGAATTGGATTTCACTTTTTTTCTGCTTAGGAATATGATGAACCTATCTTGAAACATCTGCAGGATATTAAAGTTAAGTTTTCTGAACCAGGACAGCCTATGGTGAGTTTCCTCTGCTTTTTTCTCATGAAGATTGTAGTAATGAAATGAACAGCATTCCAAAATACTCATTCAGCTCTCTTTGGCTGTAGTCTGTGTGTGGGAGGTTTCTTTCTAAGCTATTATTTTCATGCTTTGCCTTTGAAAGATTTATCTTCAGCTTTCCTGACTCTTTGCTCTTTCATTCTTAGCCTGGACAGCTCTGACATTACTGTAGTTTCTAGATTAAAATTCTGGGTCAATTTTGTCTAGTTTTTGCTTTCTTTTTCTATCACAAATTCAGATGTAATACAATTATATGGCTGCTTTTGATTTGAAAATGAATTGTGGGGAAAATTCTGGGTATCAAATATTTTATCAAAAGAGGAGATGTGACTTGGTAATACTAATCAAAGACAATGATTATGGATACTGTGCCTGTTGAAAAGGATAGAAAATATATTAGATGATACTGTAAAAGTGTACCTAATGAGTATTTTTTAAAGTACAACTTTGCTTTTTTTTTTTTTTGGAATTGCTTTCTTGTGTAAGTTCAGTGCACAGAAACAGATACTATGCGTGTCGAAAAGAAGCTGTTCTGCTGCTTATTCAGTTTATGCAGACTATACTTATTCCTCGAACTCTCTTTGAGTGGGAGAAGGATGGAATTGGAGCCTACACATACTTTCTTTAAATTTTGTCATTGTGACATTTTTCTTATATTTGGTATTTTTTGTTTTGCCTTACGGAGTTATGGTCTTCTGACAATGTCTGAAACAAATACAAGACAAGCTTCATTGAAGATTCACATAATAAAGGTGGAAGGACTTTCTCAGAATAGCTTTTAAAGGTTAATAACAAGTTGGTTTGGGGTTCTTTCGGGTTTTATTGTTCAGTCTTTATTGTTTTTCTTCTACTAGTACCGAAACATTCGAGCTGATAATAGGCAAGAAATTAGTATGGCAGAGGAAAACTGAGAGTTCAGTTTCTAAAGATTGCTGGGGCTTAAGGAGAGGATATGAGTTTTATGAAGAAAATGAATTGTCTAAGCGCAAAGTTCGGTATTCTAAGAAGTTGGCTGTTTTATCTTGAAGCGTATCTATTCAGTGGCATTTGGATGAGATGGGAATAGGGTTTTTTGCCTACATCATTTTTGTGTTCTCATGCAGCTTTGTTTTACAGTACCTTAAATTGGAGAACTCTTTAAACAATGGATTTATCTGGTCTTGCACTGTTCGTAACCTTTTGACAGCATTTTTCTGTAAATAGGTTCCATTCCAGTGCTACATTAAACCCAGTAATGGAAGGCTGACAAATTCCATGTCCCTTCTGTATTTGGAGACAAAGGATGCGTTCCTAACTGCTTGAGTGAAACCTGTTCTGCAGTTGTGACTGTCTTATCTGCAATTCTCTGTTGAAAATTGGTGCAGCAGTGGTAGCTTTGTAGTGTAGGAACTTCACATAACCAGTGTGTCATAGATACACTAATTCTGCTGGGAATTAGGTTTTGCTGCTAAAGAAATACATAATAATTAAGAATTCTCTGATTTACTGTTGATCCAAAACAATTAACTGTAGTTATGGTACTCCAAAAGTGGATTTACCTGACTGAATAACTTTAACACTTTAACAAGTGCTTTAAAGTCCTGCTTATGGCCTGCACATAGAAACTTTTATCTGCATGAAGCATAAGTGATTCCAGTACTATTTGCTTTTACTTATTTATAATCATATGGATAAACTTACCTGTATTTTATAATTACAATTTCTATTTACATATTTATTTGGACATCAGGATCCGTAGCTAGCGTATTCAGACCTGGATGATGTATCTAGGTATAACTTAAGTAGCTTAAAAAAAGGAAGTTTTCTTATTTTGAACTTCACGTGAACATATTTGATAAAAAAAACTCCAGAGATGTCCAGATAAAGAGTACTGGAAAGGTTATTGTAACTCTTCAAATATTATGTGGAGCTTGAAGCTTCTTGTCTCCTAATTAGCAGGAATACAATGAAATGCTGAAGTGCAGTGTGTGCAGATATTTTTGTCTTGCTAGCCCTTGGGATCCTGCATGCTAAGTAGTGCCACTGGTTGGTTATTTATAGCCCCAGTGATGGTTTATGGGATTATTTGGGTATGAGTGTTCGTCACTGGTAGTGGATAAGCTAAGTTTGTAACTCTTCCCCTGGGCATGTTTGCCAGAGAGAGATTAGCCTTAGCTGAAGACAGCCTCCAAACCATGCAGCTGTCTTGAATTGCTTTGAAGGGAAGTAAAGCTGAAATAGGCAATGTTGAGTGAACACAGATACTCCAGTGTACTGCTGGGCCCCAGTGGCTTCCTGTCCTTAAACAGGGAGCACAGGGATTGGGAAGGCTGCTGTTGCTATTGGTCTCCATCACTCCTTGACCACTCTCTTTGCAGATTTGAGTCATGTGAGGGGATTCATGGGGTCTTAGAAAGATTAAGGGGCCGTTGGGAGATGAATGAGGGATAAATATATTTCATGAACAGGCTATTATCCCGAGTTATTCATCTTGTCCGCACATGAATAGCCTTGAAAAAGAGGATGGCAAGGCAGACTTGGTGATAACAGTTTTCTGGCCTGGGTCTGAAGAATGCCCGGGGAAGTATATTCAGGGCCAGTCTTTTGGCAGTTATGTAATCTGTTTTGTATGCAGATTAGGGCTAATTCTTAAGGCATATTACTTGGGGAGTAAATAAAATATTTAAGGTAACTGTTCCACATGCTGTGGCTAGGCAGTGATGGTGGGAGCTTTGGCTTTCAGCCCTTCTGTTGTGCTGAACTGACCTGCAGGCTTTTTCCCACTTCAAGTCACTAAATCAATGCTGCCAAAAACCTTTATACTTTGTTTCCCCTGTTCCAAGACAGCTTGAGTTTGGTTCACTTTAAAAAGTTCATAGTTGATCCTGAGTGCACAGTGAGCATACATAGCATTGTGCAAGCAGTTTAGAAACCTTTACAGATCTGACAATTGACGCGTCGTGGATGCCGCGGTTTTCCGTAACTGGAGCCTTTTGTTCTCCATGTAAGAAACTGAATCTCTGCAAACAATTTTTGGGTGCAGGAGGTTCAAACATAACCAGAAACGCCTGCTTCAGGCCGTATCCTGTTGAGATATGCTGGTTGTAGGATTCAGTTTATGAAGTCAGTGTTCTTTTGCAGGATTTTCTATTATCAAATGGAAAAAACCCTCTGGTTCCTGGTGGAGTGTACTATTTAAATAGACTCCTGCAATCTAAATTGTGCTTTAATTGGAAATAAAGTCTGATTCGCTCTCTTAAGATCATGACATTGATCAGACTTGGGGGAGCAGCAGAACCACATGGTGTTCTAATGTTAAAATTACTTCAGAATAACAACTTCATCCCTAGTGCAAAGATGATGAGAGGCTTCCATAGGAAATGAAATCAAGACTGTTCTCAAAATACTTGTTTCTAAGGTTGCTTTTAAGAGAGCGGTTCTATATGTGAAGGTGAATGAAATGTGCTAATTACCTGTTTATAATTTGAATCTAAGCCAAGGTTGTTCTAGCTTCTTGCCCATTTGAAATTGGTTGACATTCTTAATTTCCTGCTTCTGCTGTAATTTGAAATGTTTGCCATCAAATTATCATCTTCTTCGTATTTTCAGAGTTTGACTAATGATAATTACGCTGATGTACTATTTCATAGATGAAAGTTAGTGGTAACATAAAATTTCTTCCAGTCTTTCTCATTAGAGTTCCACTTTGGGCCCAATGACTACTTTTCTAATTCAGTCCTGACAAAAACATACAAGATGAAGTCGGAGCCAGACAAGACAGATCCCTTTTCATTTGAAGGACCTGAAATAGTTGATTGTGAGGGGTAAGGAAAACTGAAATTCAAAAAAGCTTCTGAAGTAAAAATGCTTTTTTTTTTTTTTGCTTACTATGATAATGATTAATGAAGATAAAATTGTTACTGACTTCAAAACTGGGAATGTTTGTGGGGATGATGATGGTGATGTTAGCTTCAGCATGCAGAAGTAACAGATGCATACATGGAGATATATTTTAACATAGTGTACATTTTAAATTGAACACCTTTTGAGTTTAATAGTTCTCTAATTGAGGTAACAAACCTTTTATTTCCACATAACTGGGTAAATTATTTTTAGTCATTACTTTTCACAGACTACCCCCCTCCTCAGTCTGATAAGGGGCCTTAGACTCTTTTGGATTCTTCTCATCTCCTCAGTAATTTTTATTCCAGCAGGAATTGGTTTATTATTATCAGGCAGGAAGAGGTCAAATGTATCATGTGTTCTTTCAGCCTGTTTTGAGGCTGGAACATAAAGGCCATGCAGTTTGATTCTGGCAGCTATGGCTAATGCAGCAATTTTTTTTAATTTTATTTTTATTGTTTTTGCAAAATGTGTTCAGAAAACAGCTGTGGATGGTGAATTCTCATGTCTGTTCTGGAAGTCTGTTGAGTTGGACACCACATTAGAGTTTTTCAGGGGTAAAAGAATCATTCCATCTAACCTAACCCTCTCTCTTCCCATCCGTGATCTCTGCTCTATAATCAAATTCTAGTGCCACACCAGAGCAGAGCTGACACAAATGAAAAATGGCTTTTGGCCTATTTTTCTTAGCATTTAAGTATTCTTTTCTGTTGGTGATTATTTGGTTTTTAGGGTTTTATTCTACCCCTTCAAGGATGTATTTTGGTAGTTTGGTTTTTGGGGTTTTCTAACTCACGCTTAAGAAATGCCAGGTACTTGATTTTTTGAAGGCATGCTGACAGCCTCAAAACCTCTTGACTTTTCGTGCTACACGTTGGCTTTTGAATTGAGCATTCACCTGCAGTGAGGCAAAACGTCTGCTTGAATGTTTAGTGAAAGTTGTGCCTAAGTAACAGACTACTCCTTTTTGAAGAAAACTTCAGTTTATTACAGCAAAATATCTTCTGTTTAAATATTACAAAGGAATGCTTTCCTGGATCGCTGATTTGTCAAAACTGTGGTTTCAATTGATGTTTCCTGAGGAAGGTGTTAGACATGGTACAAGTAGAGCAGGAAAACATGTCTGTGCCTTGTTAAACAGGCTAAGTATAAAACTGGTGACTTTGGCCATCTGTCTATAGGACAAGGTATTTTTGAGGCACTTGAGGGTTACTGTGACACGATTATTTCCATTACAGGAGAATTTGCTGTGTTTGCCCCTCACTCTTTGCTGAGTGCAGTTTTGGGTAAAACTTCGTTGAATGGAGAGAGACTTTTCACTGAGTGTCAGTTTGTACAGCAGCAGAATGGAACAGAATTAGGCTCTTTTCAACTTCATATGCTTGGATGCCAAGTCGATCTGAACACTGCTCTTCGGAGAGCTCAAACATCCCTCTCCCTGGCCACTCTTTGGACATGCATTTTTAGGGTAACTGGACACTGCCTTGACCTGTAGCGAAAGGATGTAACACATTGATTCCTAGTGGTCTGACTGGTGAGATTTTTTTCTAGAATAGCTTCATCCTGTCCTTGTTTACAGAAGTCCGGTTACCAAAGAGGTATTGAATTATGGGTGGAGTGGGGGCAGTGATTACTCTGCCAAGACAAACTTGTATAGCATTTTCATTTAGGGAAATGTTTGATCTGTCCAACATACACATCATTTCTAGGACTATGATCCACTTCCTATCTTGTCAAGTAGCTTTATCTAGAGAATGATAAGCCATCTTGGCCTTGATGTTGCTGCTCTGCTGCTCAATTCCTTCTTTTCCCTGGTGCCTTGTGTTAAAATGTTTTTTCTCACGTGCTGTCTCTAGGTGTACTATTGACTGGAAGAAAGGAAAAAATGTTACAGTTAAAACAATCAAGAAGAAACAGAAACATAAGGGCAGAGGCACAGTTCGGACAATTACTAAACAAGTACCTAACGATTCATTTTTTAACTTCTTCAGCCCAATAAAGGGTAAGCTTGGAAATTAAGAATTCAGGATCCTTAAAATATGTTGTGTTTTATTTATATATATTTCTGTTTATGTGGCTTAAACATTCAAGCTATTTATGCTGCTGCATTGTAAACTGCTTACTAGAGGAAGATTGCAAACTGTTGCCCATCCAAACAGATTATTTTGTTCTGATGTTACTCTGTGCAGTGTAAACAGGATTCATAGTATGGAAAGAGTCTCACGTGGACTCTCTTGAAGAAGTGGACACATTTGACCACAGGATGGCTCCATGCATCAGTTTGATGTTTCTAACATGCAAAAGAAATGTATTCCATTGTTGGTCAAGTTACAGCATAGCAGTTTCATTGAAACCTCTGTGTCAAGTGACAGAACTTCCTGTAGCTTCTTCTGTGATTAATTAGTGATCCCTGATATTCCATACGTAGTTTTGTCATTTTCCTAGTCTAATGTTAGATGTATACTCACATATTAAACAATTCAGATGGATTCCAAAACCATTATTTTTTTTCTTGGTATATCTTTCACTATTCTCTTCTGTGAACATAGATGAAGGAAGTAGTTTATTTTGTGGGCTGAAGGGGTCTTACAAGAAAGGTGGTAAGGGACTTTCTGCAACGGCATGTAGTTGACAGGAGGAGGGGAATGGCTTTAGGCCAAAACAGGGCAGGTTTAGGTTGGATATTAGGAAGAAATTCTTGACTGTGAAAGTGATGAGACCATGGAACAGTTTGGGGCATCCATAACTTCTCTGGGCATTCCTGGAAGTGTTCAAGGCCAGACTGGATAGGGTTTTCAGCAACCTGGTCTCGTGAAAGGTGTCCCTGCCCATGGCAGAAGGGTTGAATCTAAGTGATCTTTAAGGTCTCTTCCAGCCCAAACCAGTCTGTGATTCCACAGATGTACTGAACAAAATGATTCTTGATTCTGTTGTGGGCTATTATGAACTACCTGTCCCTCCTAATTACCACTGCAAATTCATGTATGTGGGGTGAGAAACAAGAGTTATGTATTTCGGTTTGGTACAGAAATGTCTGTTAATTTTTGTTGCTGCTTTGAGGAAGAGGTAGAGATTTGTCTCCTGTTGGTGTTATATTGCCCTTTTAAATACTTAAAGGGCACACTTTGGAATTAGCTGTATAAGATAAGACACTGACATCTGCTGGCAGTTGATACTTGCATTTTCAGTTTGAGAACAGACTGAGCCAAATGATCACTTTCACAGTAGATCACATGGTAGTGTAGAGAAGGGAAATACATTTTGATTTGTGTTGGGGTTTTTTGCATTGATTTGATTTCTTTTGTTGTTGGTTAGTTGGTTGGTTTTGTCTTTAAGCACACAAAACATCCGCCCTGTTCCATGCTGGTTACAGTACTGGGCTTCTTCTCAACAGTGCTTTGCAGATTCGTGTCAAAATGTTCATCTACTTGGTTCCAGTTGTTTTGGGGGAGAGGAGATGATTTGCAGTGCTCTAGCCAAATGAAGTTACTGTAATTACAGCATTAATATAGAAACCAAATATGTTGATCTGCATGCCCTCTGAACCCATCTTTGCAGAAAGAGTATTTCCTGCGCAAAATCTTGGACATCCAAATGGCAGCTTTGATGCTCTAACTACAACACATGAAATTCTTAAAAGTAAAATTTCTAAAGGTTTAACTTAATATTAATCTGAATTGTCATTATAGTTTTAATAGTTACCTTGTGAAGCCTTTAAAACCTCAGTGTTTTCTGATACGAGAAGGTCTTTAGACTGTGTTTTGTCATCTTGAGGTGGGTGAGACTATACAAGCTTTGCTTAATTTGTTGTCTTTTCTTCTTGCAGTGTCTGGTGATGGAGAGTCACTGGTAAGTTTTTGAAATGGCACAATTGCTCTTTGCCACATGCTTTTTGCCAAGTCACTGTATAATGACTGTAGGGTTCTTTTATAAAGTACTGTGTATTTTTATTGTTATTTTTGCTTTTGACAAAGCTGGGCTTCACCTTGATAAAGTGAAAGATACTGTTGATTTCTCCCAAGTAATCCATTGACAGTTCACTGTTACACAACTTGCTGATCCAAGACATCTCTAGTGGTCACTGTTGGGAAGGTCATTATTTTTCCTGCCCACTCAGCAGTACTGCATGGCTGGTACCTGACTTCTTTAAAAATCAGTCTGGAGCTTTCTGAACAGTTCTGCAGCGTCAGATGCCAAGGCCAGCCAAGTCTGTATGAGCTTTTTAATAAAAGGTGCCTCAGCAGGACAGTAACCCGTGTGCAGAAAGTAGGAAGCTTGTACAGAAAATCTCAATTCTGCAAATCTAGATTTAGATTTTATTGTTACAAAGTTAAGTATACTGAAAGTACCTGTGACCTGAAGGTTGATGATGACAGTGTGAAGTTTTCCCAAACCTGTTACTTTGAAGTATTTTCATCTGCTTCTGTGTTGCACATGACATTTGCCGTAGAAAACTCAAAGTGACTTGCCTTACAGGATGAAGACTCAGAATTCACTTTAGCAGCAGATTTTGAAATTGGACACTTCTTCCGTGAAAGGATAGTCCCTCGTGCTGTGCTGTATTTCACTGGGGAAGCTATAGAGGATGATGATAACGTATGTATGCAATTAGCATTTTGTTTATTAGTCAGCACATAAAAACATTCTTCTCCTTTTCTGATTAGACTAGTGTGAAGTATTAATTACATGAGAATAACAAAAAAACCCTAAAGAGACTTGAGTTACTTGGGGATAGGAAAGGGTCATTCAGCTTGCTATAAGTTGTTAATCTGCTTCTGGAAGGGGCTTAGTTTCAGTTACAATGTTTGAATATGCTGCACCTATTACTGCAGAAGTTTTTATGCAAATACCAGCAATGCTAATTAAACCTTGGGTTTGTTTTTCAGTTTGAAGAAGATGAAGAAGGTGAAGAGGAGGTGAGATGCACACTGTGTTTTTTATAGATTACTGATTACCTATTCCATTCCAGTGCCAGGAATAGTTCTGTATGGAGCAGAAAACAGTTGTTCATAAATGCTCTTGTGCATGGTACTTCTTTCCAAAAGAGTTGAGCATTTGTGACTTGTAAAACTGTGCCTGGTTTTTTGTCATCATAAAAGTACTTTCTGCAAGAGCATTTATCCATTTTTTTCTAGTATTTTGAAAGCTGTTTTCTGATATCAGTCAAAAATTAAAGACAAGCTTTTTTTTTTTTAGAGTGCTGCATGATAAATATCTGTTCCTGAAGTGATAGTGGAATTCAGCTGTCAACTTTTAGTTGTCGTAAGCTTGAAGACTGGGTCTTACTAAATGCAAAGTAAAAAAGGGGAAGTGTGCAACTGCTCAGCATAAATAATTTAGGCTGGAATTTCTAGTATACCAAGAGCTCTGATCTGTTTGCAATAGTGTTGTATGGATACAAACATACTGTGAAAGGCTTTGCACAAAACCACTAAATGTTACCACACTTAAATTACCTAATATCCTTTACCTTTTTTGCTTTACTGCTTTTACTGTGCTGTTCTTGCTAATTTGTCAAAAGTACATCCCTGACTGTTGTCAGCTTCACTATAGCAGAGTACATCAGAAGTTACCAAGCTGCTGATCTGATGTGAGCTGGCAGCCTTCAGCATGCAGTGTCTTTTTTCTCTGTGCTTAGGCTGTTGAGTGACTAAAGCTTTTCATATTTTTATTTTCTAAGCTGGGTATTGATAGGAGTGTGTATGTGTATTTTCAATCGGTTTTCAGTGCCAGATATTATCACTTGAATGTGGTTGTGTGTAAAACTGAGTACAAAAATCCTACAAAATCCTGCACAGGAGTGCATAGCCTGTCCACAGTAATCTAAATAAACAGACTCTTTGAAGGGAGACTGAAACAAAGAACAAAATCAGACATCTATACCTATTACCAGAACTAAAATTCCAAATAATTCGTAAGGTAGAAGTTTAAAAATTGCTGTGAGACTTCAGCAGCAGCTTACATAGGCCATACTGAAACCTTTATATCATCTTTTAGAGATTTTGCATTTAAAACTTGGAAGATGCTGAATTCTTCTAAATCAGCCCGATGTTGACATCTGAAACACTCTGGAATATAGTAATAACTTAATTTGCTACTTTGCTTTTTGTCCATTACAAAAAGTTGCACTTTTAACCTGTTTTAATTTCTGTTAGTTTATCTCTATTTTGTCATAGGAGTTGGAGGGGGAAGAGGAGGGAGAAGAGGAGGAAGATGCAGAGAGTGATCCTAAGGTAAGGACTTTTGTGTGCTTAGTCATAACACAGGCTATAATCATGAGCAGTGTAGCTAAGGGTATAATAGTCGTGAAGAGATCAGTAAATTATTTTTAAAAATCCAAAAAGCAGCCTAGTTTCTGACTGCAATATTTTCATTATCTTCAGCACTCAAATTGCTCTTAAAAGAGAAGTTAATGTTTCCATCAGTTGAGAAAATGTTGGTTTTGACTTCCAACCTGCACTAAGATAATTTCCAAACTGTGTGCCTTTGCTTCTTAATGGCATCTCTGTGTAATGCTGATATATAGTTTTCCTTTAGAAAGGTCGGATTCAAATGTTCTTTGGCTGGACTTCAAGTTGGAATTGGTCTGACAAATCTCAACTAGCTTGTTTGTTTATTTTCTTTTCCTTAGAATTGTTCTTTATTGTTCTCCTGATGGCTGCAGGTTAGACTCTACATGTCTGTACTTGGTTAGAAATCAAAAAAAAAATCAGTCCTCAACTTTGAAATTTAAACTTCAGGATACCTGGCTTAAAATTCAGCCTTGAGGGTTAGTGTTCCTTCTGATAGGTATTTTTCAGTTCTTCAGTCATGGTAAATGCTTCTATTTAGTGAAGCTGGGACAATGATGACAGACTTGTGTTCATTTAGTTCTTAAAACATCAGCCTTCAATTTTTTATAAAGACAGATGAAAAAGTGAAAGGCATGCAAAACTGCTTGATCTTTGGATGAAAGTCTTAACAGCAGCTTAACATGTCACTCTTCTGGTTTAGTTTTATACATCATCGTATCATTAATAAGTAGTTTTTGTCACTATCAAGAATCAAGTTTGGGTGTCTTTAATGAGAAATTCTGTATACTAAAGAAAGTCTGTCTTGTACAAAGATCAATCAAACAGGGTTAGATGGGCAAAAATCAGTATTCTGACACTGCTCTGTAGGATTGAGATGCAGTGGTGTACCACTGTAATGGGAAAAAGTTGGACAGCTGAGAAACAATGTTAGTTCTACATCAACATATGTTTGTGTGAAGTATCAAATATCCTTCTAGAGGATTTGGTGTTCTGTAGGGGAAAAAAAGCTGAAGTTACCTTGGAAGGTTTTGGTTGTTGCCTCCTGTATTATTTTGTACATTTCACTTTTCATCCATGCTGACAGTTCCTTTCAATTTTTTCCCATTTAGGTGTAATATAAGTCTGTTTATCATTCATACATTTCTAGGTAAGGTGGAATTCCATTCATACCTAACTTCCAAGAGTCCCATTTGTAGTCATGCAATGTGATTTGTTTTCTAGGGTTTTCTGTTTTGTTTTTGGTTTTTTTTTTCCTTGTATGGGGAAAAGAAATGGGGGAATGGTGACATCAGAGTTTAGGTTTTATTAGTAAAAAATAGAAAGAAATGGATGTAGACATGTGTGCTTTTAAATCATATAAATAAAGTAGATTTTTCAGAATGAGACTTTGCCTTCCTGGCATACTTTCTGCTTTGCCTTTGTAGCAATCAAACTGTATTTCATATACACATGATAAAAAATACTGAGACTTGTCAGACTTTATTTTTACTTGTTTCTGGTTTGATGTTGCATCTCTTTACTGTTCCTAATGCACTTGCAAATTATTTCTTAAATATCTTCTCTGCTCTTCTTAAACTCTTGTAGGTCATCAGCTTACTTAGTATGCCTTTTCCAGCATCTTATTTATGCTGCCTGACAAAGGCAGGCAGTCACTCTTAGAAACCTTTTCTTGATCTCTCATGATTGTGCACAGGTATTGTTCTTCTGCTCATCTGTCCTTTATTTAAAAGAAGAAAGAAAAAGTTCCTTCTGTTGTATACTGTCATCTTTCACCTTTCATCCCATTCCTTACAGAGAACAATGCCTGCAACAGCCTCCGTACTTCTTCCCTCCTGTATTTTAGGCTTGTGTCTTTTTATTTTAATTATTTAGAAGTTGTAATCCTTCCAGCTCATTCCCTCTGCATAGATAATGCCCTTCTTTGCCTTTTTTGAACTCAAAATGGAGCTGTGCTTCTGTGTTGGTTTTTGGTGCCTCAGCATACGTGCACTGGTGGTTCACCTGCAGCAGTAGAACATCTGTTTGTCACAGTGGCTTGTCTGTTGTCCTGCTGCAGTCTGTTGCACAGCTGTGTTTTGTCCCTACAGTTAAAAATTGTCAGCCACTGGCTCCAGTTTTTCAAGTCAACTTGGAATTCCTTTATTTTGTCTTTTGACACTCGTATCCCAGTCCTGTTTTCCATTCTTTCTCCTCCTCGTGCCATTTTCTGGTCCTGTTTCTCCTTGTTTCTTGCCATTCTTTGCCTTTTAGTTCCCACCCCCCGCTTTTCTTGTCTAGAATAGTTTTCTTTTTCATGTACACAAAAATAATTGGTCTGTTTTCCTTTCAAATCCGGTTTCTCCTTTTCAGTCATTTCCATATTACCTCCTCCTTTTATTGTTGTAGTACATTTGCTGCATGTCAACACTTTCTGCATTGTAAACTTTGCCTGCTTCCTTCCTGTGAGTTCTAAGTACATTTGAGTTGTTCAGATACAACCAGATCATTATCATCTCTTACACAAAGCACTCGTGCCATACATAAGTTGTGGCTTTGGAAGACTGAGCAGTCAGATGATTGGAAGGAGTTTCAGAAGATGCTACAAAACTGGATAATGTAGCTTGTTTTGTCTAGTGTATTTTTCTATGTGCTTGCATGTCCCATTCTTTCAGCTGCCTTTATTTCACCTTACTGAGGCTGTGCTTGGATTGAGAAATAGCTGACAGGGTAATGCAGAGTGCTGGTTTGAATCATGAGCAAAAGAGCTGCTCTGTGTGTGTGAGACTGCATGGGCTTCAAGGTGCTTTGTCTTCCAAGTTAGAGTGGCAGAACCTGTCATCAGCAAATTCATTTCCAGAACCAGTTGTGAAGGGAGGCGGTTTGGGTTAGGGTTTGGGTTAATTACTTAACTCCAGTTAGCTCTGGGTTTACATCCCATGTATATATTTGATGTCCTTGCTTTTTCTCATTCAGTAACATAGACTAGGAAATAAAGATAAGATTCAGCTTTAGGTCCCGTGATTGGACTGTTTGAGTGAAGATGTTTCAGAAAGGCTTTCTACCTTCTCCACTGGAAAGGACATCAGATTTAGTGCCTGCTGCCTGCCTTGATACCGCTGCTGGCAGCAGAGTTCTTGGGGAGTCAGATGAGATCTGGATGATCTACCAGTTCCTGCATGGCTACTTTAGCAGATGGAAGCTTCCCAAAAAGTGAATTGGAAAAGTAAGGAGATAAAGACTTGATTGCTCTTTGAATCACCTAGGAATGTATCTTGCCTAGTGTGTTTAAACACTGAAGACTAATAGAAATTCAGTGTTTCCTTCAGCAGGGTCTGTTTTGAAAAAACAAAATTGCTAAAATTAAGTGGTATCAGTATTTTGGACTTAGGTCCCCATCCTCTAGGACACCAGTTTAACTGGATGGGCAGACACGGAGGGGTTTGTGTAGGAAAGTCATGAAAGCAGTATTAACTCAGACCTGGTTTTCTTCTCCATTTTAGCTCTATGTTCTTGCAAATTTTAGGTGAAATTTTTAATTCTGAGCAAGTGAAGCAATAAATGAGCGGCAGTAACAAAAAGCTTTATATTGATCTTTGTTAGCAAAAGAGAAAAAATAGGTGGGAGTCTCACTTGGCTTGTTCACATCCATTGGAACGGCATCTCAAAGTGAAATTAAAGGCCCAGAATAGTTTAAACTCCTTGCACAGAATAAGTGAATATGAAATACTTACAAGGTATAAAAATTTAAAATCCTACCAATTTTAAGATGAACTTAACTCTGCTTATGGTTACTGTAAAGAATCTGTTCACAATGTGAAGAATTCTTGTCTCTGTAGCCCTGGTAGTGATCTTGAGTATGCGTGTTTACTGCTAAATTTGTTTTTAAATAAGATGCAATTCCTCCTTATCTTTGCCATTTCAAGTCTCTCTGGTCTTTATTGCCTGGCCAATGCACTTCACTACCTTTCTAAGATCTCAGGGGAAGTTAATTTAGGGAAATAGAGCATGAATGGAAACCTTGCCAGGATGGGGGGATAAATGGCACAGGGGCTAAGGCAGATCAGTGGTAGTGGTTGGCTGACCCAGTGTCACCCGGTCTGGGCTCTGCGGGAAGAGCAGGCTCAGGCTTTAAAGCCCAGCCTGAGGGAGTGTGGGTGTCGGCTCTCCATCGCACTCACAGCTTGGGGTCTGGCCCCTGATCTTACAGGAGCCAGCAGAGGCCAGAGATGAGTTTCAATGTGCATGTGCCTGCTGGAGCAGCTCTAACTGGAAGGGAATTGTGGTCTCTTTGTGCAGGTGTCCTTTGGGATTAGGCTGTGAGATGCTTTGCATGAGGCTGAGGGTAGCTGAAGGCAGTGTGGAGCTCACGTGCTGTCTTCCTCAGCAAGGGCAGTGCTGTGTGTTAAAGTGGTGGGAGAACGTGGATTATGCTGGAGTCTGGATCTGAAGTACTGCCTTGATACTTAGGGCCTGCTTAAACATTTTGTATATATGGCTAACACAAATACACCCTCAAGTGTAACCTAAAAATAGCATAAAATAGCAGTATTTGTCTCAAAATCCTCCAGCAACTGACTCAGATCCGGGAACCCCTCAAACTCTATTTATTTTTTTTTTGTCTGAGAGCACTAATCAACACTGACAGGTCCTTAAAAAGGAACTTTGTGATCTCTGTGACGCAGTTTTTACAGGATAAACAATTATATGCAATAAATATGATTTAAGTGTTTACAGAAATAAAGTATAAAGAAAAGATAATGAAGTTTATTCAAAAATATGACAAGTGTTTTGGTTGATCATTAAAATCTGGCGGAAATGGTTGCAGTGGTCAACCTAAGTGTGTCTTGATCTAAATATAACAGGTGACTAGGAAGGAAGGAGGAAGATGGAAAGATTTTAAAGTACATTTTAAACAGCAGGTTTGTTATTTTATCATGGCTCTTATCCAGAATGCAAGGAGGAGAGGAAGTGATGCTGCCTGCGCACTACTCCGGCCATGTTCAAATACCAAGCAGTTAAAAGAAAAATACAAACCTTTAGAAAACTTTAGATAAAAACACTGCTGGTTTTTGCCTGCCTCTCAATAAAAAGGAATAGCATGCAATGTACTACCAGTGGCAGTTAAATTTTAATTTAAGAGCAAGAATGCTAATTTTGTATTCTGTATAAACATATCGCTTTTCCTGTATTTACTCCCTGATCAGTGCAGTTTAATTCACGTCAGTATTACTTGGAACTTCAGGCAGATGAGAGAGAACAAAGTTAAAGTTAGGCAAATGTGCTGGGTGAGGAATACCACAAGGAAGAAGTTCAAAAGGTCTCAGACACATCTGTGCTTTTGGCTCTAATCCTGACTTGCATTGGGAATGACAGTGACCACTCTGACCCTAAAGCCTGGATTTTAGTGCAGGTTATCAAGGGCAAAACGTCATGATAAGGAAGTTTAAATTAGTTGCACCTATTTTTCCTCGCTAGAGGCAGAATGCTTCAGTTGTCTTAGCTCTTGGTTACTTGATGTAAAATGAACTTCGGCGTGAGTACATCTTTCATAACACATAAACCTCTTCTTTAGGATAGTAACTAAGAAACACTTTGCATCAGTGACGTTCAGGGTCTCACATTTTATATCTGTATTTTTCTTTACTAGACTGCAGCAGGTTTCTGTGACTGCTGTTTGTGTATAATAAACTATATTAAGAATGGTGAGGGGAGAAGCAAAGTGGAAATTCACTCCTGCTTTCTAAGAATGCTGTTTTACAGTGGAAAAAAAAAGCAAGAAGTGCAGTGTAAACCTGAAGTTCTTAGCTGTTTGAGTACTTGTTCTCATTCCCAGATACACTTCCTTTTGCCAAAGGGGAAGTTGTTTTACTACCTAATGCAGGTGTTTCTACTTTTACATATTCAGATTAACATATGGACTTCTTGCCCAGTGTTAAATTGTTGAATAGTTACCTGCTGGTGATGCAGACCCTAGAAGAAATCAACACATTAATTACATTTTTATCACCTTAGCAGAAAGGGCAAGGCTCCTAAGGAAAAACTCAGACGTGCTGCAGAATAAGCAGCCTGCCTTCCTCCCTCCTCAGAGCTGGAGGAGTTGGCAGTTTATTGTTAAAATTGTTTAATAGGGTTGGAAGTCAAATAGAGCTTCTGGTTGGGGGAGAAGGAGGTCGTTTGCTTTCTTGTTTGTATGAACCTTGGCCTTACAGGATGCAGTGTTAACAGCACAAAAGTAGATTAAAAATTATGGGGTACCAAGCAGCTGGGGGCAAGGTGAAACCCAATAAATGTGGTGACTCTGTTGGGCCTTTATGATGTAGTTTGTAGCATTTTTGTACATGCTAGTGATACCTAGTTAATTCAGAACTGCGTAGCCAGTTTCTCTTTGTTTGTTGAAGTGTTTTCTTTTATGCCAATTTGATTTTTAACTGTTTATTTTCTCTTTTTCCTTTTATGCAGAAAGAGTCCAGCCAACCTGCTGAATGCAAACAACAGTAATAAGGAAATACCACTGGGAAGTGATATTTGAACAACTTGTAACAAATAGTTGGATACCTGGCCTGCAGTTCAGGATATTCTATCGCTGCAGCACAATCTTATTAACAATGCTTAAAATTAATTTGTTTTAAAATGCATGATTTTCACTAACTTTATTGCTTAACATGTACAGTGGCAACTTCAATGCATTTGGGAAATATGAGGTTTAAATAAAGCACACTCTACAGCCGTTGGTACACTGTAGCTAAGTATGTCAATAGGCCTTTAGAGCCTTCTGCCCTATGCATAGGGGAATAGTCCAGACTACCATGTGAGGATTATCCATTTTCTTTTTAAACATTGAAAATCGTGGAATAGCAATGTGCTGCGAAGCTAAAGTAAATGGATTACATGTATGGTAGCTGAAACAGATAGAGCAATATGACTTTTTTGCTAGTTTCCCCCCCCCCTTTTTTAATGTTTCTCGCAACCTACAAATTGAACTAGTGCTTGAGCAGCTTTAAATGTCATATTTATTATCTCAGTACAACCAGTTGAGTTGAAGTAATTTTACTTCATTGAAGAGGGTGTCATATTTGAGACTTAGTTGTTCATCTTACTATTTATTTATTCATGTTTGTAAGTACTTTGACAGAATTAGTGCTTTTTAATAGTTTTTAATATACTTGAAAAATCTTCTTCCTCTTTTGCATACGATATGGGTACTTGTAAAACAGGTAATTCAGAGTGGTCTCAATGTAGTAGTCTAGACAGAAGAAACAAACTCACATCAAAATGACAACTCTTCTGGATGAAGATCAAAATGCAAAGGCCAAACTGTTGCTGTTGGTGGAAGTGGGTTGCAGCCAAAGAACCAGACAATTTCCAGTAGTCTTACTGCTTAGTGTCCAGCATGAAAGGACCTTTCACTATGAACACGGAAATTTATCAAAATGAATCAGTTCAATAAATCTGAAGTTTGGGTGTCTTACTTGCAACACTGAAATTATTCCATTCCACAGTTCGTTTTATTTAAAGTTCTGAAGTCTTCAAAACTACCTTTTGTTGTTGTGTGGCACTTAAGGTACACGTTTCTAGTTTCAGCATCCATTGCCAACCTCTGGCAGCAGTTGAATAGCAGCTGTATCAACACTGTGACCAGGCATGTAGAGTGCTCCAGCCTTACCTTACACATTTGTAACTTAATACGGTGTTTTCAATTTGTACAGAATAGATAGAATATTCTATTAAAGTTGTGAAACATGATTGGTGGTGCCTGTCTGGTCCCTAATGCTTCCCAGGAGTAATGAGCATCCCCTTGTGAATGGTGGAATGTTAAACACAGCGCATTCCAGCTGTTTGGCCATACAGCTCCTGGCTCAACATCTGCCTTTGCCAAAAGCCAAAACAGGAGCCCTTGTAAATATTGCAGTGCACAGTTCTTTGATGTAAATCAGAACAGACTTGCTCAATTTGCAAGCAAACAGTCTGGAATCTTTTATAGGAGTTGGGGTTTTTAGGGAGGCAGTGTCATTACAAGATTCCACAAGATCCGTGCACTTTGGTCACGGCATGAATGAGGTGCTGGGGGACAAAGAGGTTTATGAATGTTAAGGTACCTTCACCCCTGACCTCACAGTCAGAAAATGTAACACTAATGCTCAGGTGCCATAGTGTTAAGGCAGGAATGAGGAAAGAAGGCAGGAAAAGGGATGGTTTCCGGGCTTTATTTTAAAGAAACAGATTTTGTAACCTCCTACTCTGCAGTGCACTATGGCAGGCATGGAGAGCAGTGTGCCAGCATGTCTGACAAGGGCAGGAATAACAAATGGAGCTTGCCCATGTGCAGACTGGCTCAGCACAGTGCCAGGGCCATCAAACAGAGAGATTTGACCTGGTTTGTTTCTCTTCATATTGGAAGAAACTGAGTAATAGTTCCCCATCCTCAAGCAGTACTTTCCACTAGATGGTTAAACGGGAGTGCTGCTACCTGGAGATAAACATCTGCAAATTAGCACACCAAAGTAATTTATGTGCATGAATCCTGAAAGGCTGACTTTAATTTTGAGAAAACGGGAAATTCCAGAACATGTGGAGCAAATGTGCCAGCATCGAGGGAGCCAAATGAGATGGGTGGGTAATGAAGCTGCCTAGCAAGATGTTCATCCTAGGGAAAGCGATGGGAAAGCTGAGCTGGGATTCGTTCAAGCAGAGTTAATGCCGGTTGACACAGCCTAATAGAAAACAGATCTTGTCAAAACCCCGCCGTGCTCTTCCCACTGCAGATCTCACTGATAATGGCAGAGATGAGCAGTTCTTAGACTTCTCTGTTTTCACTTACAGACTTTGACTACAGGAAATGAACTGGTACCTGTACAGCTTATTCCTTTAGAAAAGAATATGAAGAACTGATGAAGTGGTAGGCAGAATGTCATGGCCAGATAAATCCAGGCCAGATGGCAAATACAGGGAGTGTGCATGTGCAAAAAACCACAAGTTATTGTTTGAATGGGAATTTCTTTTTAAAATACTGGTGTGTTTTGAAGACTGGGCCTTGAGACAAATAAATGAATGCCCTATGCAAAGCTAGTGGGAATTTTTTTAGATGTTGAGGTGATGATAGCAAAAAAGTCTATGTGCACTCATGCCTGATTGCCATCTCAGCACCCTGATGAAAACCCTGAAATTTAGTCTGTGGAAACGGGCTTTGGTGATACAGTCTTCATATTGGTAGCTTCTCATTTGAGAGAGGAAAAAACTCCAGTTCTGGGCCTGAAAGTTGAAGCAGCTGGAAGCACTCCAAGAGAAATTAATCTGGCGTGTTGCCTGCTCGGGGTGCAGCGTGATTAACAGCCTCTCAGCACCTGGGTTGTCTAGGAAGAGAGCCTTGGAGGTACTGCCCTGCTGCCCTATCTGATACAGGAACAAATGGCAAATACTCTGCTGCCAGCTGAAAATCGGGACAGCCTGTGGTTCCTCAGGAGTCTTTAGCACAGCATCGGGGTACTTTCCTGGGAGCTAGGTATTTGGGATAACAGAGTTTTAGGTTCAGTTTCAGTATGTTCAGTTATTTGGGGTTTGCTATTTGGTTAGGATTTGTGGTACCTGGTAAAATTTAAATGGTCTCTGTGTGTTTCCACTTTCCTCATTAAACAAGCTTTTCCTGTTTTAAAATAAAGGAGACTCATAATAGATTCACGCTCAGTTAAACGCTGCCTTGCCGGCAGTTCCTCAAGCAAATGAGGTCTCGCTGGGAAGCCAGCTCAGCACGGCGCAGTCCGGAGGAGCCCCACGCTGCAGAGGGACACGTAAGAAGAGGTCAGGCTAGTTCAGCACGAGGAAATCACTCGCTCCCTGCGAGCTCAGCAGTGCAGAGGTGAGTTCAAGATGTGAGACACGGCCCGGCTGCCTGACGTTGCATTGAGGTAGCACCACCTTATGAACTTGTGCTTGAAATGTGCACCTTCTTCTGAAGCACTTCTTTGCTCCAGCCCTGTTGGACACAATTCTAGCTCAGGAAACATCCTTTCCAGGTGAGCTGACAGGACAGATGCAGAGGGACTATTTAAAGACATATAGTCACAGGACAAGGGGCAGTGGCTTCAAACTGAAAGAGAGCAGGTATAGGTTAGATATTGGGAAGAAATTCTTTACTGTTAGGGTGGTGAGGCACTGGAACAGGTTGCCCAGAGAAATTGTGGGTGCCCCATCTCTGGAAGTGTTCAAGGCCAGGATGGATGGGGCTCTGAATAACCTGGTCTAGTTAAAGGTATCCCTGCTCATGCCAGGGGGGTTGGCGCTAAACGATCTTTAAAGTCCCTTCCCACCTATACCATTCTGAGTCTATGACAAATGGCAATGTGTAAAAAAAACCAGAGTGCTTCATTCATGCTTCTTTATCCTCTGCCTCTTCCCAAGGATAAATACCTGTATTATTCCCCAATTATAATCCACAGGGAATTGATTTTGTGTCAATATATCTGTTCAGGCTCCTCCCCTGAAGCTGAAGTCCTCACAGTTCTTACCTTTGTTGTCCATGTTTTTCACTACAAATGGGTGTGCAAACAGCTCTGTTGCAGTGGCTGTGACCTGTGCATGGAAGAACCTTCATCCTCCCTCTCCCAAATCGTTTATAGTCATCACACTAATAGCAGGAAGAATTATTTTCTTTTTCCATTTGCTCATACTGCTGTCCTAAATACCACCAGCCTCTCACAGGCCAGGGCCATGAATCCTAAACAATAGATGCCCTAAGTCACTCTGGTTTGACAAGCATCCAAGACAAAGAAAAGGGAAAAAAAATTTTTAAAAAATCCAAGCCTGTGCGCTGTTAATGAGGCATCATGTGAATGAAGACTGAGCAGTTTGTCAAGTGGCAGCTTTTGTTTCCAGACTGGCTCTCCTCTCTGCTTGTTCACCTCGCCATTACACAAGCAGAAACGCTCGCTCCACCCAGCAGCGCTCGCCTCTTGCACAAGCTGCCTTACCCTCCGGATTTTACCGTGGGAATTTGGACACCGTGTGGGGATGCCAAACCAGGTTAATACAACCCAGTGAGCCTGTGCTGCTGCTGCCAGCTCTTCTCCATGCAGCCTCCTGGTTTCCATGAGCCTCCCTGCTACCAGTCCCCCACAGCAAAAAAGATCCCTTCCAGCAAAGTTTCCTGTCCCAAAAGAGCATTGCCAGCGACGCTGTGGCCTCTTGCTGGCTCGCTCCCACCTCCCTGCTTGCCCCTAGCATCTACAAGGTGGACATAACCCACACTAGACCCATCCCAGCTTGAAAAGAAGGGCTGAAGAGAAGGGAGACAGTAGGGAAAGGAATTTACTCATCATTCATCATGACGCAAAGGGTGGAACAAAAAAAGTAATAATTTGCCCCTGTTTGGGGCAGAAACCAAAGGGCATAGGATGGTCTGGTCTGTCATTGATGCAAATTTTTGCACTGCACAAATATATCCTTGTGAGCTGTTAAATTGATCTTTTTACAAAGTAAATTTGCTCTGGTTTTTAAGTCCATTTTTTAGGGATAAAGGAAAACTTGCTTAGGTGTTTATAGCATTAATGTCTATTTGATCAACTCTGTTAAGGTCACACTTAGGAGGGGGTTGGGATTTTTTTTTCCTTTTTTTTATATTGTTTTTTTACATAACCCAATTACCTGGTCTTCCTTCTTCCTTTTCACGCTCCTGACTTAAGGCACATTCCAAACTCTTTGATTTGCCTGAACAGAAAGAGCATGAGAGAAGGAAGGTTGGGTGAGAAATGAGTATTGGAGCTCCCACCAAAGCCAACTGCTGAAGTCGGCGATGGGATATAACTTGTTAGGGGAGTTACAGCACTTGCTGTAGAGGTCATGCAGAGCTCCTGCCCACGAGTGAATAGTTCAAGGCGTTTTGATGCAGAGAAAAAACAATTAAGATATAACTGCTGCTCACATTCCCCTGAGCCGTTTCATCTCTTACCGCTTCAAAAAAGCAGGGAAAAACAAATTATGTACTTTCAATCTGAGATTTATATAGGATGAATTGTTGCTTAGCCTATGAAAAGATCAAAAAGGAGATCTTAGAAGACAGATTGCCTACAAAGAACACTGGACTGCTATTACACCAAAA
>VZTF01010653.1:95774-107062 GCA_013397755.1 Cnemophilus loriae | reverse complement strand
TTTTTCTTTTCCTGTGCCAGAGCCAGCAGATCAAAGGGGCAGCAAATAGCTTAAAACAAAACAAAACAAAAAAAACAAAAAAAAAACCCCAAAAAAACCCAAACCCAAAAAGCCTTCCGAAGCCAAACCAAGCCCTCCCCACACACTGCACCAGCCAGAAACGCCTCCTGGGTGCTTGTTGGAAGGAGGAGCTGCTGGGGTGACATGAGTGTCTGAAGGCTACAGCAGAGCCACAATTTGGAGCTTATTTTATTTTATTTTATTATTTTATTTTATTTTATTTTATTTTATTTTATTTTATTTTATTTTATTTTATTTTATTTTATTTTATTTTATGCCAAGCAGTAGGCAGCTGCCCTGTGATAGAAACAGCTTTCCTGTGACCCCACACAGTGAGCACCAAGGTGGGACTGACCCACCCATCTCATGCATTCATTTTTCCTTTAGACACCACCTTGTCTGTCTGTCCTAAAGCATGACTGGAGAGAGAAAAATGGAGGCACGTGTAGAAATCTCCCTTGGGAAGCAGTGATAATTGCAGGGCCCAAGCTGCTGGCTTAGTCTCTGTTTTATTGCTCTCTCTGGCAGCCAGGAAGCCGGAGCTT
Organism: Cnemophilus loriae; assembly: GCA_013397755.1. Classification (NCBI taxonomy): domain Eukaryota; kingdom Metazoa; phylum Chordata; class Aves; order Passeriformes; family Corvidae; genus Cnemophilus; species Cnemophilus loriae. Next base: position 106,457 of record VZTF01010653.1, on the reverse strand, counting down.
TGGCCTTGACTTGGTTCCATGTGCTGGGATGTCCTTCTTCATCATGTTTCAATAAAACATAATCGCTTTACAACTTCCTCTTGACAGAGATAAAAAATCATTAAGAAAAAAGCTGGCGGCTTTGTGGCTGCGCTACACCCTCTGCATTCCCTCTGCCCCAGCTGCTGCTGCCGGGCTTGCCCTTGGCTTGTAGCCCAGGTGGCCCCGGGACCACCGAGCTGCTGGCCAGGCATGGCCAGAATGCCCAAGGCCATCGGTGCCCACAGAGCAGCGGCCGCAGGCAGGAAGGTGGCCAGGCCTGCGCTATGGCCAGTGCCACTTCACGGAGTGCGGCTCCAGGGAGGGCAAGGGCAAAAAAAAAGGGAGGAAAAGGGAAAGAGGGCAAGGTCCGAGGTCCTTGTGAGCAACGATCAGTTCACCTGCTTGGCAAATATAACTGGAGCTGGCTGGCGGCTGCTGCGTGGGCAGGCTGAGTCACCCTCCTGCAGGCCAGCCGCCCCAGCCCTGCGCCAGATGGGAGAACAAGGTTGCCTTCAACCAGGGAGAAGTGAAACCTGCCTTTTTAAACAGCCGGGTGGGAGCTTGGGCAGTCAGCACTGAGCCAGCAGCCTCCTCCCTTTGAAGGTCGGGGCTGAGATTCCCCTGCAGGCTCCCTGCCAGCCCCCTACAAGCACAAACCTCCTCCCTGCCTTCCCACTTCCTTTGCCCTGGGGTCCCAGATGCTAGACAAAAGCTCATCGCCCTCTCTGCCTGCAGCAATGATCGATCACAGCATGGTTTGTGGAGGGGACTGTTTTACAGTGACCCACAACCTGTTATCTCCCAGAGAAATGCAGCCTGCTCCCCCAGGGACAGCTGCTTCTCCATCCGAGTACCCAGCTTTCTCACGAGATGAAGGCCTTTTCCCCCCTTCTTCCCTCATTACTGCTGGATGAGAAATCACTTGATCCAAGATGACAGGCAGCAACTGCTTGTGGAGAATGAAAATAAAGCCACCTTCCTGCAGTTCAGGCTGGGGAACGGGGTGTGCTACCCTTGGGGCAGCCTCATCCTCATCCTCATCCTCATCCTCATCCTCATCCTCATCCTCATCCTCATCCTCATCCTCATCCTTCTCATCCTCATCTGTGAGCAGCCATCACCGTTACAACCTGGCTTCACACCATGAGGAGAAGCAGCAGAAGCAGCGAGTGAGGCACCAAAGGACGATAAGTGGTGGAATGACTGTGACTAAAGGGGATTTCTGGATGCAGGTGTGGTTGTGCTTCTCCTGCCCCTGGTCAACACTCAAAGAGTTTTCCCATGGAGGAGGCAACAGGCCCTTGACAGGCAAGTGAAACAGGAGCAGCTATGAGTCACCAAAGATAAAGGTCAAGCTCGTTATCAGCCATGGGAGAGGCTGTGGGCTGGGTGTTCTGCAAAGAAATGTGCTCAGAGGCCAGCCAGAGCCAAAAAGCCCGGTGCCATGGACACCTCTGCCCAGGGGACCAGCCCAGGGGTTGCTGGTTTTCTTCTTCCATTGCCCATTTCCCAGCAGCATCCGGTGGTGATGATGGGTTGCAGTGGTGCCGTGGGCCAAGTGGCGCCGACAGGGTGCTTAAATGGGTGGTTAAATGATCTGTGGGTGCTGAAGCACCCACACGGCTCCCACAGGGTGCTTGGCTGTTGTCACGCGTTGCTGGAGTGGCCACAGATAAGTCCTGTCCTTCATGGCAGGAAGAAAGGAGATGAACTCACTGAAATCAAACATTTTTCCTCCTGCTCTCACATAGCTTGCCACTTCAAGGTCTCATGAGGAAAGTTAAGGCTGGAGATGTGCCTGTGGGAGTCCAAAAAGGCTTTTAGAAAAGCCTTGGCAATGAAAGGGGGCTGGCAGTGTCTGTGTCGGAAACTCCAGCCTCGTTTTCCAGTATTTTGGGCAAATGCGTGGTTTGCTGTTTGTGTCCTTTGGTTACTGCTCTTGCCAAGGAGGCACAGTCATGGACACGCATCTCCCTTCTGGAGTGCCCTGCCCGTGGCCTCTCCAGCCGCTCACAGCCCACGACGGCTTTTGCTGCAGCCAGGGATCCCGCAGTTGTGACCGGGGGTTTCCAATTATGGGAAATGCGTCCTCTTCCATGCCTGACTCTTGCTCCAGTAAGGCTGGAAGAATGACTTAGTCACCTTGGCTGCCTGCCAAGCCATTTAACTCGTTTTGCTCCGTTCCGAGGTTATTTCCGGGCTCCAAAGGCCAGCGGGACTCCACACTTCAAATGTCCGATAGTCAATGAATGGATTGAGGAAACAAGGAGTTTGAAGCAGTTTATCCCTGCTGTAGCAACCCTGGTTACAACACCTCCCGAGAAACTCAGATAAACCCATTCTGGGTGCCAAATGCCAGTCAGTGCCACCTGTCCTTGGCCAAAGGAAGGACTCCTCTTCTAAAGGACACCAGTAATTTGGGATTAATAGCTAAGCTTTTGTGATATTTGTCCCAGCCAGCTCTCAGTGACTACCCCACAGGAAGCAGGTTTCTGTGTTTTAAGCTATCACACAGTGTTAGAGAGGTCCTGAGTTTTCAGATCAATGCAAATAACTTCCCCCCCACCCCTGCAGCTGTAGCAGACACTGGGATGGAGCCCCCCTGAGCTGACAGAGGATGTGCAAAGGGGAAAGTATGGGAGCCAGGTTCCAGGGGAAACCCCTGGGAAGGGGGAACAAAGCTGCCCTCAGTAAAGCAGCAGGATGCCGTTGGCTGAGCATAAAATCTTGTCCTGCTCCCCCCTGATCCTCTGTGCCAAGGCTGCATCCCCCTGGCTCATCATTCCGGGGCTTTAACCTGGGCTGCCCTGCCTCCAGGGAAATCTATTTTTGGCTCGTCCCTGGGGAGCAGAGCCTGGCCAAGGTTACATGCCAAGCACCCTCATTTCCTCTTCTTAACTGCCTCCCTGCTTTATCACAAACTTTCTCGCTTCATCTTTTTTTCCACTCATAAAGGCTGCAGTCACTGGGCTCCCACACTGCCCTGGGCCACCGGGCCACCAGGCTCAAAACCATCTCCTGAAACGCTGGCTTTTTGCTTGCTCCACAAAACACACAGAGGTTTCTTCAAACCCATTTCTCCCTGCCACCAAACTGTAGTTACTCTAACAGAGCAGAAAAAAAATCAAATCCTCAGCTTTTTATGGTTTAGGATTTTCCTTTCACACCTCCTGGCTCAGCCAAGCAGCACAGGGACCACTAGGAGGAGAATAACAGCATCACTGATGCTCGCCCAGCCCCAGCCCCAGCTCTCAGCCTGGTGGGACATGCCCTGAGCTACTCATTGCAAATATTTGCCCAGGTGGGGCCAGGTGTTTGAGCATGAGATGGGCTGAGTAACTGGCAGGAAAGAAGAAAGTTTGACTTTTACATTTTAGCCCCATTGGCAAATATTAACTAGAGGGGCAAGCAGACTCCTGCTATCCCTTGCCGCATGAGCCATGAGGCAAAGGACAGGTACAAATTGGGAGGCACGTGGAGTTTATAAACACTGACATCCACAGCTCAGGACTGCTGAACTCACCCCAAACCCTTTCATTTGGTGGTTGGAGTGGGGAAACAAATCAGCGACAGGTGAGATGAGGGAAAACCAATTAGAACTTGAAAAATTCACATTGCTCAATTCCATTCTTCATTTTATCCAATGTTTTTAGGATTTTTTCCTCCCTCATGGCTTTCAGATTTCACTGAAGGACCTGAAGCTGATGCGTAGAGAGTATTTCTTGCTTTTTAATCCACCATATCAGACACCCATTTCCCCCAGCCTTCCTGAGCACTGCCAGCCAGGCAATAGGGCATCCTCAGCTCCTGCTGGCTGCAGCAGCAGAGACCTGGCCGTGGGCACAGGTTTAGTGGGGGAGCAGCAGGGTAATGGTAGCAGGTAAAGATCACAGCAGTGGAAACACTGGCAAGGAGGTAAAAGCCTCGGGAGAGGACAGACAGAAAAAAAAATCCTAAACCCTCATCAAACTGCTTCCCTTCACACCTGCCACAGTGCAGTGTCTTGGCTTCAGAACGAAAAATTGGCAGCCAAAGCACAATGTGAAATACAATATCAGCTATACCACCTGGCCTGCCACACACCCCCCAGCTGTCCAGGAGGGAAAGGATGCTCTTTCCCCTCCAGCTACTTCCCACAGCCCAGTCCTGGCCACCGTTGGGAATGATGCACTGGAGGAGTTTCTTGTTGATGTCTTCCCAGCCCTCCTGGAGACAGGAAACATCCCAAAGCTGGACAGTATCATGACCTCATATTCGCCCCAACTCCCTATAGTTTGCTGATGTTGTGGTCAGGCAGTCCTGTGATCCTTTTCAGTGTTTACTCTAAAAGTTTATACACAGTTTAAAAAAAATAGGCAAAATTCAGAAGGCGGGGGCAGGAGGATGTGCCAAGCAGGGAGCTCAGTCCTGTGCCATAGGGACAGCCAGGTGGGGACATGGGTCACGCTGACGCCTGTGTGACACAGGACATCCCGGCACTGGTCAGTGCTGGACTTGCCACAGTCTCCACACACGGATAAAGATGAGACAAAGACGGTTAAAAGCCACTTCCCGGATCTTGGCAGATTTCGAAAGGACAGGTAATGTGGAGCAGTGACCTTCGGTATGCTATGTCAGTATGTTTCGCAAGGCCTGGCCCTTCACAGCCTCCAGTAAAAGCCATTGCTGTAGCACGGCAGGGTAATAAAAGGCTGGTTGGCAGCAGGCAGGCAATATCAAGCTGAATGGCATGAGCTGAAACCACCAGGGACTTCCTATTCAAAGAGCTCATCAGTGTCAGCCCAGGCTGAGGTCTCAGACATTTATTACTGCGGCTGAAAAATAAATATATCCCAAATATTTGTCCCAACAGACTTAGGATGGGAAGCTGAATGCTTCAGCGGGGGAATGTCCTGTCATTTTAAAATTGTGAGCTGTAGACTAAACCATCTTCTGAGCTCACTGGACATGGGAAAATGTTGACAGCATTCAGAGGGGTCAGTAAATAACCTCATAGCTCGGGGCAGGGCTTGGCAAGCTTGGCTGGGCTTTCCGTTCCCTTGGCAAAAGGGGAAGTACTGAGTTACCATGGGTCCCATGGCAGCCAGGCGATGGGGCTCTGTCCTCCCCACTGACATCTCAGGGTATTCATGGAGCCCCCCCATGATGCTCAGCAAGCTGCTTTGTGAAGATAATTGTGAGAACAGGCTGTATCGAGGTCTAGCAGCATCTAAACAGCAGTCCTGGACCAAACCTGGCCTGTGGGGTCAATACCTTCCTCACCTGCATGAAGATGCATCCAGGCTCCTCCAAGCCGGGCCAAGCTACGCAGGGACCTTGCAGCAACTTTCTGCCTCTTGTATTTCTGCCAAATGGGCTTGAAATCGGGCCAAGAGGCTCAAAGATGTGTGTGTTGGGGGGGGACCAGCAGCTCAAAATGATGACACAAGACTTCTTTTTCCATTTTTATTTTAGTAACCAAACTAAACACCTACATAGTGGCCCAGAGTGGGGAACACACTACACACACAGTCATGCCCGGGCTGCTGGGAAGAGACAGAGCAAAGCAGCCCCTCTCCCCCCAGTTTTTAATCCTAATATGGCACTTAAGTGCCCGGAGTCCTCCTAAGCAGGTTTGATTTGGCACATTCCCACCCTTATTTGGCTGTCTGCTGCAGAACACAGCCAAGGACTGGCTTACGGGAAATGACATCTTTTCTTCCCAGCCCCTCACAACTACTCCATGACTGTCTGCAGCAGTTTACAACATGTGATGGTAACACACTGAGTCAGTGGGATGAGACATTTCAAGCTTCTCAGGAAAAAAGAGTCTTAGTCAGATAAATATTAGTAAATTGAGCAAGCTGGGCTACGTGCTATTGCTGATTAATCCATGGCTTGCGTATGGTACAAAAAAAAGAATCTCACAGATTGAGCAAAGATGCTTCCTCTGCTGCCCTTGTTTAAATTAACCCAATAGCTCCAGCCTTGCTGCGTATCATTTACCGTAACCTCTTAACAAACAGCCTTGGTGGCCTTCATCCCCCTGGCTGAGACCTTTCCAAGTGAACTGCCCCTAAGAGAAGAGCTTCTTCACCTGAGCTTGGCTGTCTTGGAGTGATGTACCTGAGCTCCCTCTGGGTTCATGGAAACACCTGAACACCCCCAAGGGAGACTGAACCCCCTCACAGGGCATCTCCATTGTGGGCAGCTGGCCCTGATGTGCTCCACGCCCCTCCAGGAGGTCCTGCCCGCAGAAGGACTGGCACCCACCAGCCCACCAGTGGAGTTTGGAGGGACCCAGTGGCACCAGTTTGTCCCAGGAGATTTCTGAAGGAAGAGAATTATAAGGAACTATAACCAAAAACTTCCCAGAAATACTCTGGAATAATCCAATAAAATAAAAACCCCAAACATTTTAAGGAGTATAAAGATGTGAAAAAATGGAATAAAATGGGAAGAACATGAAAAAGCTCTGCTCATCACAGACTTTCCCCAGTAACAACCCACACTTTTAGTTCACAGCTATTTAGGGGCTTTTGAGTACAAGTTTCCTAGGAGACCCAGTGGTCACTATACTGAGCTCCAGCTAAAAGTGCCTGTGGATACAGCTACGCCCTAATATAAACATGGAGGGCAGCAATTTACAATGCAAGACCATATGTTTCTCTGTTACTAATCGACTTCAGCTGCCAGGATTACAATGTCAGTCCTGTAAACCAGCTTTTTCCCCTACAGATGTCATGCTGAAATCATTATAATAAAAGCAGTTTTACAGCCTTCAGTCTCCACTTCCCTCTGCTGCTGAGAAGCCTTCATTAACATCGGCAAAACTGGGGGTACTTCTCCAGGGACAGACCCCTGGGAGAGGAGATGCACAGCTCCAGGATTACAGAGGGACAATGGGAATAAACTCAAGACAGCTGCAGGAATGCCAGTACCCTGCAATGACTGATAGCTGCAGCTTGAGCTCCTGCATCTTTTGGGAGGGAGATGCAATGCTGGGGCCAGCTGGAAACCTCGGCAGGATAAATGCATTGCTAAATCCCACAAAAAGGGCAGCAGGTCCACCAGTGGGCACGTGGGGAGAGCTGCTGTGGAGTTAAATTGAGAAAAAACCCATTTTTTTTGCATTTTTCCTCAGTGTGGTCCCTATCCATCCTCATCCTTGACCTTAAAGCATGGGCTGCTCCTGGCAGTGCCTGCCTGGCTGCTGTGCTTTGTTACCATGACTCACGTAGCTAAGGCAACCCGATGTTGCCAGGAGCAGGGTACATGATGCCTCATACTCGGAAATGATGATCAAATCCCTCCTCTGGAGCGGGCACTCACTCCAGAGACATGTGTCAGAGCCATTGATGCAGCCTGCAAGAGCTGGCGCCACCAGCCCATCCATCGAGGCTCAGTGTGGCCATCCCATCCCGCACCCATAAAAAAATCCCTCTATACAACACACACTCGCACATGTACAAGCACCCCCTCAACCCCCAGCAGCCCAGTGCTGTTCCCTTCTTCTGGTAGAGCGATGAAGCCACACTTCCATGCCAAATTGCCACGTAGGCTTTTAAAAATGCCCCCAGTAGAATGGAAATGGATTTGGGGCAAAGCAAAGGGTGGTGCCAGCACCCCTGGCAAGTGTGGGAAGAGGGAGATGGCCATGTGGGACAAGGCTCCTGTGACTGAATGTCAGTCTGTTTCTCATCACCTTCCCCTGGTTCACACTCCCCACTGTGTTATTTTCCTCCGCCTTTTCTAAGAACGGAGACAAATTCCTCAATTTTCAGATTCCTGGAGTTGTCTTGTATTTGGGGGGCAAGGAAGGGTCAGTGCCTGATGACTTTATATTAATGGCAGCCACGGTAGTTGTGTTTGGGAGCTCACACACTGTCGAGGCACAGCCACGGTGATGTGCAGGGTTGCAAGAAAAAAAAACCCTTCTCTTTCTCTCAGTGGTAACACAACTAAACCCAAACCAAAGGGAGTGACAGGTTCCTCCCAGGTGCCAGCCTCAGCTTGGACAGAGACAGCAGCAGCACCTGAGCTGCAATCACCCAGAGCTCCCATTAGCTGCAGCTTGGTCATGGCCCTTAATTATCAAAGCCTTCCACTACCTACACACACTCACACCACCCTGTGACACTTGTCCCGAGCTTTGGTGCCAGGGTACGATGCAGGGCTGCATCACATCTCTTACCCCTCTTCCCAGGTGCTGAGATGAAACCAGTGGCCTGCTGTCAGCTCTTCACCTAAGTTATTAACCCTTATTATTTAAAAAAATAGGGCAATATAAATATATTTTCTTTCCTCAGGCGAAACTAACGCTATATGCTTGTATCAGCAGTGACCAGCTACCATGGCATGCACTAGGATTAGGGCTGTGCTACTTACTTGTAAGTAATTGCCATGTTTCCTGGACCAGATTGCTCTGAGCTCCTTGGAGCTCTCCATTCTTTCCTGAGAAATGTTCCTGTAGGAGAGCACTCATGATTTGGCTCTGCTGCCCATTTTGGATTCAGTTACAGTCACCTTTGCTTTCTGTCTCAGTAAATGTAATTAAATTTTAAAACCACTTTATGGAATTTCTGGATGCCAGACCATGGAAGCCAGAGACCTAAAATTATGGTACTTTAATGTACTGGACTTTCTTTTTATTCTTTTATTCACTTAATAACCCATCTTAGGTGAAAAAGTGGAGCCTTCATAGAATGGACATATGTTCAAAACTAGGGTCGCTGTTCTGCAAGAACCTACCTTTTTCCACTGTGAGCGATTTTTTCACTTTTTCTTTTCCATTTTTCTTTTCCCTAGCAGTTTTCTAATTTGGCCTTAAGCATTAAGGCAAGTTTACTGAGGTGACAGCTGGGGGAGGCTTTGAATATTTCAAAATGATGGATAAATGCACAAGAAAAATCACTCAGATGAAAGCAAAAGCGGAAAGGCAGAGACCAAAGTGGTCTGCTGACCCTGCATCTACAGATACAAGTTTCATTTAAAAGGAAATTCAGGTTCTTTTACTGGAACTTTTGAAGCAAGGTGTGCACAAACATGCCAAGTCCTGCAGCCTTTCCACACCAGGAGCCTTCCTCCAGATGTTCCTTGTATGTTCCTGACTTGCTGCCTGGTTTTTTTTGCTCTTTTTGAAGTGGTGTCCCATTTCCTGTACACAGAGACCATTCCCTGTTTCATTTTGGGGCCAAATTAAAAATATCCTAATGATTTCTGCTTAACATCCAGCTCTGCTCCTGGTTGGCTCCAGCTCCCTTATTCTTATGGGGCCTTTTGGTCAGAAAGTGGTTTTACAGAGCAGACCAGCATCTGCCCTGAAAATGTAGATATGTAGCCTAATTGTAAATCAATCTGGGCTGTTCCCCTCACTGAAACAAAATAAATCACACTAAAAAGGGAGATACAGTGTTGGCTCTCAGGGAGAAGCCTGCAGCTCTTCACATGCCAGGGCAGAGCTCCACATATGTTCTGCAGCCTCTCCCCTACCCCACAAGCAGGGATGGCCACCGTGGTCTTCCCAGAGCAATTCCCAGGCCATCCCTCCCTGAAAAGCTCAGCCAAGCCATTCCTGGTTCATTCATCAACCCCAAGAGCATCACGCAGCCCCCACCTTTTTTTCTGACCCTCCCCACAGATGTGCACGCTGCAGTGAATTATCAAAGCGTGGCCCTATACTCCAGCAGATGAGTGATTTGCAGCGGAAATGGGTTTGGCTCTAGCTCTGATTTGTTCCTGGGAAATGGGCTTCTGACCCCACCACGTCCCTGGGAACGCTGCCAACTTCTTCAAAGGGGCCAGGCCTTGCTTTGTAAGCTCACCTCTGGGGTTTGGCTTGCAAACACCTATAGAGGTGCCGAGCGTTCAAGGAAGGCGATGGAGGAGAACAAGGCTCAAAGTCCAAAGGGCGATGCTGCACATGGTACATACCTGAGCAAATACTGCTGGAGAAACAGCGTGAACAAGTTCATTAAGCACAGCCTTGCCCTTGGCTGCAGCATCAAGGCAATGGCTGGGAACCTGGATCAGCCCTGTGTCAACTATCGTGAAGGAATGACAAAATGAAAGGTGTCCAAGAGGAAGGGACTGGAGGCTTACACGTGCCTCTTAAATATCACCTTCAGCTGCCACAGCCTATACTGACTTCCCCATGGCGCTGGGCACTGGCCAGGCTGTAACTGTGGTGCTTTCCCTGGAGGAGGGAGTGGGGAAGAAAATGGGATAAATCCAGTGATGGGAGGGGATAAAAATAAGGGGGAAGCAGTGTTAATGCAAAACTGGAGAGGTGGGTTGCCCTCGGGAAAGGACGAAGGAAGGGCTGATGGTGATGGTACAGAGCTGGCGGGATGCAGCGCCTCAAATGAAGCTGGCGGGCTTGGTCAGGCCCTGGCTGAGTCTCTTGGGGTGACCAGGGGCTGGACTCAGACCAGATGCCCATGGGACTTGGCAGAAACCCACCACGGGTGAGGCTCAGACTCCTCTGCCCCAGGTAGAGATGATGCCAGGGCAGACCCAATGCTGTGAAAATGCCCAGGTCCAGGCCCCTAGGAACACAGTATTGGGAGCATCGTGTACTCCATTAAGGATCTGCAAAGTGGCAGGGAGTGCTCATAGGGGCAAGATGGGGGCTATCTCAGATCACAGTGGCCCCATCCTCACCGGGGGGGGCTATCCCTGACG
>VZTF01010653.1:36442-95463 GCA_013397755.1 Cnemophilus loriae | reverse complement strand
GGGCCGGGCTCCCCGGGGGAGGCACCGGAAGGCGCCCGGCGCTGATTCATTGCAATAAATTGTTCCCATCGCGGCAGGGCTCGGTCATTGCCGCCGCAGCAGCAGTCGGAGCAACAGCGGGAGCCATCGCCGGGGAGCGAGGATGAAGATGCAAGCCGAGGTGATCCGCGAGGGCGAGCTGGAGAAGCGGAGCGATAGCCTTTTCCAGCTGTGGAAGAAGAAGCTGNGCTGGCCCGGGCGCCCTGAGCCGCCGCCGCCCGCCCGGCCGGCCCGGCCCCAGGTGAGCCCGCCCGGCCCCTCGGCGCTGCCGCCGCAGCACTTCGTGGGCTTTTCGCTTGATCTCTTTAAATTATTTTACTCCCCGGCGCCCGTTTCGGGCAGCCGGCCGGGCGTGGGGCTCCCCGCGCTCCGCGCACCCCTTCTGGCCGGAGGGACCCGCGGCCGCCCCGCTCCGGCCCGCGGGGTGCCCGGCCGCGCCCCGAAACCGTGCTGCCTGGCCGCGCCAGCGCGGGGCTTTCGGGGAGCACTCCCCTGTCCCGACCCATCGCAGGGGGCTGCGCCCCGTTTCCGATGCATCGCGGAGAATTTCTGCTGGGAGCCGGACTTCGGCAGCGTGCTGAGAGCACGGCGTGGGGGTGGCGGGGAATAAGAAGTGGCACCTGGCAGTGCTTTCCTCACAGAATCTGCTAAAAAATATCTGTGAAAATAAATTCTCAATGCTTAGTCTCCCTTTAAAGCCCCCCATTTTTTTTTCCTGTGCCTTGCTGTGCTGCTTGTTTAACTAACCCACTTTCTCTTGCTACCTTTAGAGCATACAGCTGGATGATAAACCAGATCGAGTGTCTTGGACTGAAATGGGACAGGGTACCAATGAAGGAAAGCAAAGAAGAGAGCTGGAAGCAGCTTGGTTTTCTCCAAGCCCGTTGCGGCTGCTGAGCAAAGAGCCCTGAGCTTTGCCTGAGATGCATAAAGAAAAACCAAAGACTTTCGTACAGGACTTCTAGCAAAGTGTCCACGTGTTTTAAGTGGCACAGCTTTGTGAACTATTATCTTCTATTTANGCGCACGGGCAAGTACATCTACTTCACCATCGTCACCAAAGACCGCAAGGAGATTGACTTTCGGTGTCCGGACCAGAGCTGCTGGAACGCCTCCATCACTATGGCCCTCATCGACTTCCAGAACAAGCGGGCCATCCAGGACTTCAAGAGCCGCCAGGAGATGGAGCAGGCGGCGGGCACCCAGGAGCGACGGCTGGCCCGGGCGCCCTGAGCCGCCGCCGCCCGCCCGGCCGGCCNAGCCGGACTTCGGCAGCGTGCTGAGAGCACGGCGTGGGGGTGGCGGGGAATAAGAAGTGGCACCTGGCAGTGCTTTCCTCACAGAATCTGCTAAAAAATATCTGTGAAAATAAATTCTCAATGCTTAGTCTCCCTTTAAAGCCCCCCATTTTTTTTTCCTGTGCCTTGCTGTGCTGCTTGTTTAACTAACCCACTTTCTCTTGCTACCTTTAGAGCATACAGCTGGATGATAAACCAGATCGAGTGTCTTGGACTGAAATGGGACAGGGTACCAATGAAGGAAAGCAAAGAAGAGAGCTGGAAGCAGCTTGGTTTTCTCCAAGCCCGTTGCGGCTGCTGAGCAAAGAGCCCTGAGCTTTGCCTGAGATGCATAAAGAAAAACCAAAGACTTTCGTACAGGACTTCTAGCAAAGTGTCCACGTGTTTTAAGTGGCACAGCTTTGTGAACTATTATCTTCTATTTATGAGATGCAAGGAAGATTCAACACTGACTGGTGGTGTTAAACACAGTTTAAATTATTTGTAGTATCTATATTTGTATTTATTTTGTTGAATGTCTTTCAGCAGTTACTGGTCTTAATATTGCTTTTGCATTAATGTGTCCATTCCAAATAAATTACTTGAAATGTTCACTTTTTATTACTGTACTCTGGGCTGCAGTAACTTTTGTTGAGGCATATCTGTGGATATGGCAGCGGTGAAGTGGCTTAAAAAGAGTGGGTAAGGCTTGGATTTTTGGTGCCCTGGAATGAGCAGTGGGAGGTGGAGAAAGCCCAGATAACCTGCTTGTGTTTGACCTTGTCTCCCAACCAGGGAGGGAAAACGTGTTGAGGTTCAGTTCTGGTCAGTGGTGGAGATAGAAAAGCTTACCACAGCTTGCATGAGTGCTCCTCTTTCCCATAAACTCGAGTAATGGCAACTCCAGAAGGCGCAGGAGCTCCCTGCCACAGGAAAATGCTGCTCTTTGCGAGCGCCCTGCGTCCTCCCCCAGCCCCCATAGCTTAGTGCTGTGCTAAGGCACAAAACTGGATTCTTCGGAATAAGAGCGCCAACGCTCCATGGATTCCTCAGCTTTGTAGCAAAGCAAGCTGAACTCGCTCTCCTCTCTTCCTTCACCTCTGCAGTCTCTAGCCAGAGTTAAATTTCTCCAGGATAACTGAAGAATGGAGGCAGGCTCTTTTCCTATAGCATTTGGACCAAGAAGCTTGGAGAAAAAAAATCAGCTGATTTTTTTGGATAAAAGTACCGAAGTTTTCTTTTGTGAGGCTCAATTCTCACTAACTAACCTGGGCTTCCTCGAGAGCAGTGCTGCAGCACACAACTCAACTCCGGCAGTCAGGACTGTGAGCGTAGCAGGCAAAGTACTTGCTCCAAACTTGGTCATTTCCAGCAGGTAATTTCCCCCTCCCAGTATCAGCGCAATTCTTGCAGGAGACTTTGTGCTAGAGGAAGTTGCAAAGCGTGTAATTACATAAGCCTGTAGTAAGAGCGAGAGAGACTCAGTACAGGGGGAGAAAAATCCTGGAAAGAGGGTTGGCCCAGTTTCTGGAAGCGGCAGGGAGGCTCTGGCACTGCAGCCTGGTACGCTGGGGCTTCGCATCCTCCTCGCTTGTTGCTGGCAGCTCGTGCAGAGGCAGGGTTGCACATGACTGAGCTGTGGATGTAGCAAACCTCTGGCCACAGCATTCGAAAGCCTTTGGCCTCAGTGCCCCCTCTAACCTGAGAATGCTGGAGATGCGTTTAATGCAGCAAAACAACACTCAAAAGCAGATGTGTTTTACCCCCCATTTTTTCTTGGTACCATTTCAAGGCGGTGAAATAAAAGGCCAAACCAGAGCAAAGGCACTGGCTCCTAATCTCTTCAGTTTCAGTGAATCCAAGCAGGAATGCTTCCTGACAACAGCTGAGGGTCTGGGGCGGTTGCCTGCCATGTCAGCCACTGGTGCAGGGGGGGAATGGGAGGAACCCGATAGCTCCAGGGGTCCCATGGCCCCCACTTGCTCCAGCATGGCTCCAAGACCTTTGCAAACTGATCTGTCCCTCATTCTAGATGCAAATGTTGACAAAATGGAAGGGTTGTTCAAATTGTTTTATTTTAGGTTTACGGAATCAAAAATAAAACTCAAGAATTTATTTCTATGGAAAAAATACGGGGGTTACATTCTTGCAACTGTATTATTGGCTTTTCATCTCTTCCAGTGGGATTTTACTCTTCAAGAGGTAAACAAACAAACCTAAATTGACTATTAGCTGTAAATAGCCAAAGGAGGAGACTCCAAATTGTTTATATAAAACTCCACCAATAGTTGGACCCACCGTCCGGATCAAGGGCTGCACTGAGGCGCAAATCCCAAGCATGGCACCTAGGAGAGATGGCAGAGACACACAGGGTGAGAGCAAGTCCTGGCACGGAAAAGCAGAGAAGAGCACAGGGGATCCCCTTCATCCCTGATGCTGCTCCCCTGCAGCAGTAGCAAATCACTTCAAATAATTTCCTGCATTAATTTATAGCGGTCCAATTACGGTTTGTTCTGGTTAGGGACTCCTGCACACATGGGGACCAGTTTCCACCACGAGCCAGCTCAGCTCTTCCCCGAGCGGTCTGGGCAATCGCAGCACTGCCCAAAAGGCAAAGTGGGTGCTCACCACTTCTGTCAAGAGGGTCCAGGGATGCCTTTGGCACCAGAAGGTGCTGCTGAACATCACACCCAGCAGGGCTGGTAACTACTGCATGGGATTAGGGATGGAGAGGTAATTTCTGGGGTCATGTTTGAGCCTTCCTAGCAAATCACACAGATTCTTCCAATCTCCTAATTACCTGAGCGGGCCCTGTTCCACCCAAGCCATTTATTCTCCAGTGTGAAACAGAGAAGCAGCTCTCTAGCAGGAGTGAGAGGGTTAGGCCTAACTAGGTCTTTAAGAATAAATAAATAAAACCACAGATAAAGACAGAACCCCCTTGAGATATTCCCCCACCCCCCTTTGCAAAAAGAGCGGATATTTCCATTTGGATGGATATGCGAGCCCTTCGCCCGGCTGGGCCGGTTCCCCCTCCAGCAGCCTCACATTTGCATCCTTAACAGGAACCCAGTGGATGGGGAACCACCTCTAGTTTGGCAAAGGCCAGGTTTTTTTTCCACGTGCAGACAGATGGCCAGGACATCCCCTGGGACACAAGGCTGTCCCACACACACCCAGTATGCTCCTTTGTCCTGCAGTCTTTGTTCAGGACAGCTGTCATGTTCAGAGGAGCAGGAAATACCCACCCAGCCAGAAAATCATTAGCCCCCAACGCTGGGAGGAACGGCAAGCTGGCAGCGTATTCAATAAACTGGTGCCCAGCTCTGAAATGATGTTTGCAATTATTTTTTTTTACTATCAGTATGATTATTTGGGCAGCTGGCATCAGTTTTCCACTAAGACACATGCTGAGGTGTTGTCACCGCACACCTGGGAAGGATGAGGAGAATGCTGTCCTGTATGCAAGAAGATGTGGAGCTGAGTGCGATATTTAACGTGGGCAGCCACGGGGAAATGATCCCCAGCTCCCAGAGAGAACAGGCAGCCAGGTGTTCGTGTAATGCCGGGCAGCGACTGCTGCGCTTTTATCAGCATGCTTAAAATACTTGTGCAATGAGCCCAAGCCAAGGGTGTAACCATGTGGAGAGGGAAATCTCCCGGGAAGCGCAGCCGAGTGCTCCTCCCACGCATGGGAACACAAAGGCGATGGGTGGGACCTTGCCTTGACCCTTTGCCAATGGGAACCATCCCACAACCACCAAACTCTCTAGGCAGGTTTTGCAATTATTTTTTCCCCTCTAGGTATTTGAATTAAACTAATTACTACGTGCAATTGCCAAACTGGCTCTTATGATTGAGGAGGCACTTTTTTCCCTTTCCTTTTTTTTTTTTTTTTCTGGAGCAGAAATCCATCGTCTTAAAAGGCCAGGCTCTCCCTCTGCACTTCTCCATCATGTTGCTGAGAAAGATAATTTCTGTTTAATGGGCTTAAATTAGATCCCTCGTGTCAGACGCCCTCAGGCTTTCTGACATTGTAAATCTCAGCTCTGCAGCATGGCCGTAGCTCTGTGGCAAAGCTGCACATGTGATGGATCTCATTTAAGGCAAGACCTTTAACTGGGACAAGTCACCGCGTCAGCAGAAAATTTCCTGCATTGCTTCGCGCAGCTCTGCCGACGCACATGCTCACCTTCTTTGCCATAGCTATCCCACCTTCTGCACCTTCCCTGCTCTTTTTTCTCCCTCTCCAGCTTTTTTCCCTTCCTTTTTCCCATACCTGGCACGACCTGCGCCGGCTGGGAGCCCATCCTCTCCTCCCACCCCAGATCTCCTCTGCTCCCGCAGGTTTCAGGGCTGGGTGCTGGCGGCTCTCCAAGACGGGCTACTCCTTTCCAGCTCACATCCTGTTGCCTCGCTAAGATGATGGTGCTGGCCCAGATCAGCCACACGCCCATGGGGCAATCAGGTTTAACCATTAGGTCACTGTCGCCAGCGGCCGCCTTTGAACCTGCAAAGCTCGAGCAAAGCTGGGGGGTTCAGGGCCCTGAGTCCCGCCTGGCTGCAAACCCTCCTCCTCAAGTTCTGACGCACAAATAAAATCAGGACACGTGTGCCCGTTACGCACAGAGGCTCTGCTGGGCTTCCTGCCTCCCTCCCCCAGGAGCGGGGGGGGATCTGTGCAGGAACAAGACCTCCATTCTTGGGGAAAGACCAGGGTTGACAAGGAGTGCTTGTGTGAATGCAAGTCCCCCTGGGCTCCGGGCCGCCCTCCCACCAGCTCACGCGTCCAGCTGAACAGCACGTGCGTGTGGGGCTGAATTTTCTCTTCCTGTCTTTGAAGATGAAGAGAAGGAAAAAAAAACCAAAGGGAAACGAATTAAATAATTTCTGCTACCTTTGCTTCTGCGCAAAGCCTGAGCAAAGAGCAAGTGCCAAACTCATCAGCTTGGGAAGGAAGTGGCCTTGGATCGGATCTAAAGCAGGCTGATGGGTGCAAGGGATGGTGCCATGCCACCTCCCACTGCTCCCTTTCTGAGACGCCTATTTAAAATGCAAGGATGGGTGACTCAGTGTCTAGCAAGGGCGGACAGGCTACACTCCTGCAACGCCTCATCCATCCCAGCCCCGTGCTGAGATGGACACCTGAGCTCAGCCCAAAGCTCTTCCATAAAACCAGATTTCCATGCTCTTAGTAAGGGATTCTAACGTGCCACCAAAAAGCTCGCTTTGCAGAGCCGGTCTCGGATTCCCAGAGGAAGGAGCAGTCTTTAGGCTGCTGTATGGGTGGAGCAGCCTTTGCGGGGTGCCACCCACAGCCAGGGACGGATGGCAGGCATTTTAATAGCTGCATTTCTCTGTGAGACACCCACGCCGCCACTGCTGCAGCTGCTCTGGAAAGGCAGCCTGCCGGCTCTGCTGTGTCAGGCATTCCTGCCTTCGCCCCGGCCCCTGCCCGGGTACATCCAAAACAAGCACAAGACCATTAAATGCCTCTTCCCCGCAGAAATGTTGCAAGGAAAAAGCACAGTTTGAAAGGTGAAGGCCAGGGAGAAGTGGCAGAGACAAGGTTTTCCCCCAGTGCCACAATGCTCTGTGCCAGAGCGTCCCTCTGTGGTATGCCCAATTTGGAGCCAGCTGTAACTCTGCATTTGTAGTAGCACTTGGCATGACATCAGCCCAGGATGGATGGGCAGGGGAAAGCCCTCAGTAGCCCATGGCATCCCCTGATGACCTGCAACCTGTTCCTGAGCATCTGCACAGCTCTGCAGACTGCCTCCATCCTGCCCTGCAATCCTGCCCTGCCATGCGGAGACCATCCATCCCGCTGAGGCACAGGCTGGCCTAACAACATATGCAAGCAGGGAGCAGGGTGAGGCAACTAAACCCATTTTCCTCTCTGACCAAAGCTTGCCTCCAGGCTCCAAAAGCTAAGCACTGCTCTGGTTTTCCTCACAAAACCCCTTTGAGAAGAGCCTGGATGAATTCCAGTTTGGTTGTATGTCCCAAAGCTGCTTGGTGCCCTTCCCCCCTGGCTCTCCCTCACATGAACATTGCTCCAAGTCATGAAGCAGCAAATTTTCTTCCTGGCTGAGCAGAGGGGCTGAGACTCTTCCAAGGGAGTGAAGACTGGGGATAAATGGTCCTCGCAGGTAGAAATATCCCACCCAAAAATCACAAGCTCCCAGCATTTGTAGGAGATGTAGTGGGGTCAGCTCTACAAATAAACTCCTGAAGCGATTTTCAGAAAAGCTCTTCACCCAGAAGCATCTCAAAAATGCTTTATAAACTTCACTAACTGGACTGTGCAAACTACAGCTCTCATTCTTGGTAGGGTCTGAGCAGTGGTATCTGCTCAGACAGCTGCTAGGGAAGATGAAGGGTGCAGACTGGCATCCCAGAAAGCCTCAGCTAAAGCAGAGACACTCCTGGGTATCTGCTCTGGGAGCAAACCCTGAAAGGGCTTGAGCAAAAGACATCAAACCAGGTTAAGCCAGCTCCATCTCAGCACAAACTCAGCCAGGCTCCCATGACAATAATGTAGGCATATTTCCTTCATCAACAGAACTATAAAGCCCCAGGTATAAAGATTTAAGTGTCTACCACTGCTGTCTTGCACAGAGAAATACAGGAACTCTGACTGAAACAAGGCCAAAACAGAGAGAAGGGGGCAATTATTGCATCAGGCAAAGCATGTTTCAAAGAGTAATCCAGAATCCCCTCTTGAGATGCCCTAAGTTAAAAGGTGTGAACAAGCAGCCCTCTCTGTCACTGTCACAGTGGAAGAGCAGTGTTTTTTGGGTTTCTTTAACATACCTTGGCTTTCCATGGAAAAGAGAGTTTGGGAAAGCCTTCCCTTTCTGTGCCCACCACTATGGATGTCCGCAGGCAGCACAGGACTGGCAGCACTGGGTGGTGGGATGCTTGCTCAAGGTTGTTCAAGTCCATCCTGTATTAGCCCCACCAGTCCCTGTTCACCTGCTCTGCTGACACCCATCGTGTGCCCAGCCAGATCTGGGTGTTCACCCAGTGCTCCTGGAGCCCCAGTGCTCCATAGCGGTGGTGGGAGCTGGGAAGTGCCCAATGGACTCAAAACTGAGAAAATACCAGTCTGACAGTTTTTGATGAGTCTTACCAGTGTCGGAGGAGGGCACAGCCTTGGTGAGGATGCTGTCGGTGATGGTGACCAGCATGCTGAAGGCAAACACCAGCGGCACCGCAATGATGCAGTAGTGCCACACGGTCCTCATCAGGGCCTAAGGGACAGGACACAACGGACCACAGATCATTAGATGGCACAAACGGTGACTTTGTGGCAAGAAACAACCTGGAAGAAAATCACGAGTCAAACCCATGGCTTAGGGAAATTGCGGGAGCCACAAATGATACGTGGTGGTGCGGCTTTGGCCGTTGCGGGGTCTTTCACAGCCTGCCATTTGTCTGCAGTGAATTATTCCAAGCATGCGGAGCAAACGATACCCTACAATCTGGCAGCACGTTTCCCCGGCATTGCTGTGGGTATTTTTAGCATCTGGGAATTAGTGACGTCCCTGCACCCTTCCCCCTGTCTTCTGTCTTCTGTCCAACTCCCGAGGAAATGCTGAACAGCAGATGTATGTGGTGTACTTCAGGAAGCTTCCATTACTTATACAAAACAGCCTAGAGAAGGCTTTTTGGTTCATTATCATAAATAATTAAAACTAAACTGAGCCTGTCAAAATAAATGAGCATGGTGCATTATGTAACACCGTACCTTTGGGATTTCTAATCCTGTTCTGCTGCTTCCCTGCTAATAAATTCACCGAATTCAGTAATCTGGAATAGGTCTAGTGGCCATGAGTGCACATTAGCGAGCATAATTAGGGAGAGTAATGATTTTGTTATTGCACATATTCGTAGCGGAGACATCCCTCCAGCTGTTTAATGCTGAAACAAAAGCGGCAAGGCTCCCTAAGCTGTAGGGCTGGAGCAGCTCCCGGCTCATTCACTAGCCCTGCTGGTCAAATGAATGGATTTCTCCGGGGCGTGGAAAGGAAATTCCCCCTTTATTGCAAGTCTCCTGCCCTAACCCATGTCTCAAGGTGTGTTATTGTGGCTGGAAAACATTTCTGTCACTGGTTTAGCCAGAAGTTTCATTCTCTGGAGTTCTCTGTCCTAAGATCTGGTCCCTGCCTCTCGGCTACAGAAGATGGAGGAGCCCAGAGACACTGCTCACTAATGACTTGGAAATGTTGAGGTTTATTCCTAGTTCCCCTCTAGAGTCACACACAGCCAGGTTCTTCTCCTCAAAGGGGCTCTTTGCCTACATTTTGGTTAAGATCTAGGCACTTCTGATTAAGGAACCAGAGAACAAAGACAGAGGAACAAGTATTTGGTACATAAACAAAAGGAAGGAGAGTAATTCCTTGCTAGGGCAAATGTCATTGCAGGACAACACTGCAGAGCTCATAGAAAAAATCAGTTTTAATCCTTCTTGCTTGTATAAATTCCCTCATGGGCTGGAGCAAGTGAGCAGAAAAGAGCAGAGGCACATCTGTGTCTCCTGTAAAACAAGGGGAGATGGCTCTTCACTTCCCTGGGGCTGAGGGCGAACCGAGCCAGGCAGAGCCCAGTCCTTGCTACTCTTCAGCTGCTGGGTAGTGAGTAGTTTTTTTGAGGTGACCAGATCTGAAAGCATTTTTTAGGTGAGAGGCAGAACCAGGAGTCTCAGCAGACAACTCGAAAAGCAAATGCCTGGGAACTGCAGGCAGCGAGGCAGGATGAGGCACAGCCGTGCCTTCAGACAAAGGGAAAAACTTCCCCATCGCAACTGCCAAGCCCTCCTACAGCCCTGCCCACGCTCTCCCAGCTCACATCTGCAGATCAGACACTGGTTCGTCCCTCCTCTCCTTATCCAGGTGTTACTGCCGAGCGCTCAGCCCACCCGTTCCCTTTTCCAGCTGCCTGTTGCTGGGAACATCCTGCAGCCTCTTCCCAGCTGCAGCGCTGTCTGCTGCTGCTTGTGCCAGCCTTCCAAAAACGCTTCAGCCCACCTCCCCTCCCTGTGATATCAGGATGGCTTCTGGAGTGTCTTTTATTAACAGCTAGCCGCTCTCTTCACTTCCATCCTTCGGGGAGGGGAACTGCTGCGTTTGGAGGCCACATGCTGCAAGGGCACAGCACGTGGGACGCTCCTCTACCAGCAGCTGTGAAGGATTAAAAGTGCCACCCAATAACTTCTGCATTTGGGACTGCTGCTGTGACAGCACTCATCCCCACCGAGACAGAAAGCCACCCCAGAAGCGGATGTTTTCTTGGCAGCCACTTGGACAGAGCGCTTTTTAACAAGGCGTCCCGGGCAAAGAGGATCACAGCTGCATTTGCCTATGAATAGTTCTCGTGGGAAGTCACTGCTGACCCTTGTCCCCAGGCCCGTGCTGTCAGGATGTCCACAGCCCTCTGGGCTTGGCATAATTGCCAGCTCCAAGATGATTTCCCTTCCCAGTTCTTGGTTCTCCTCCCCATGCAGCAAATGTGAGCCTTCCTGCACTGGGACATGTGTGCTGCCCCGTGTGCCCCTCCACTGCCATCGAGGCTTTCTCTCCCACCTCCACCTGACTCCAGCCTTCCCTGGAGGTCAGTGAGACCTCAGTGCACAAAAGCCACATAATTCACGTTGCTGCTCTGCCTGATTCCCATGGGACCGGGCTTCAGCGCAGGGATTCAGTCACAGCAGCACCTGCCCTGCACCTGGTTTGGGGTGCTCATCTCTCCAAATAGGCCAGGTCCACCTTGGTCCCACCTATTTGCTCCCACCTATGATGAAAAAAAAAATGGGAGACCTTCAAAGTCCTTCCCAGGCCATGCTCAGGAGCATCAAGCTCTGTGCAGATGTCCCATGTTAAGGGGGCATATTGTTTTCAGCCAAAACAGCATGACACCGATTGGAAGAGACCCTTCCCAAGCATTCTACACCTGACAGAATCTCTGTGAGCCTCAGAAATCCCAGGGACAGGGACCATGCTCCATCTGCAGAGCCAGCCCTTGGTCTTTATCCATCCTCCCTTCTCAGCCTCATCTCAGACCGATTTAGCCTCAGATTAGCTAAGGTGTGTAGGTGCCTCATCTCACCCATGTAGCTGGGAACCACAAACCTCAACACCCTCCAGGACTTGGCCCTGACCTCCCCACGGCTGCGGTACGGTTGTGGGAATGGCACTCATCCTACCTGCAGCAGTGGGAGCACCAGCGTCCTGGCAGCAAGGCTCGAGGCCAAATCCTGCAGGGAATGTTGAAAGGCTGATGCAGCTCAATTGTCCTTTGGGTCCACCTCACTGACGGGGACCGTGAGCACCTTTCTCCCATCTCCATGGCCTGGGCAGAGCTATCAGTGCCCTGAACATGGCTTATCTGAGCAACCACAGTTCCCAGCAGAGCTGCCTACATCCACTGTTTTCCAATTACTGTTTGAGACTGGCATCAACCGTTGCCCATGTGGACACAACCAGCAACAGGTAACATCACTTATCCCAAAACAGAGGAACAAAATTACTGCCTTGCTACCTCCTTCCCCAAATACTCTCACGTTGGGGGATTAGACAAAAATAAAGCCCCAGAAGGAGAGCGCACAACCTCTGCTGTCTCACTGCAATGTACAATTGCAATGATTTTTCCCCACCGTAATCTTCATTTACTTTCTGGGTAGTCCAGGAAATGTAGTCGCTGACAAGACCAGGCCAGGATTTCTGTGCAAATCTGGTGACTCAGGAGGGACTTAGCGAGTTTCTGTGCAAGATTAATATAGCTTTTAATCCCCATAACTATTACTCACATGGCTCTTTATCACGGTTTGGCGCAATGCTGACGTTGAGCGCGGCGCTGTTTGCGCAGAGGCCCAGGAGAGCCGGTTTCCCCTGCCCCGAAGACCACCCAAGAGAGCCAGAGGTGGCATTTCCAGGGGCAGAGCTCACAGCCAGGTCTCACAGACCTTGTGTCACTGCTTGTGAGGTTATTAAAGGCATCGTGGGTGACTTCCCGCCCGCCTTACCATGCCTAGGCCCACGCCGGTAAAGATGAAGACGCTGAGTCTGAGCAGGGTCATCTCTGTGCAGTGACTAGCGAGTTTCCCAACAACCAAACCCTGGACAACCTGGCAAAGAAACACATAAGCACCATTAAGCCTGATATAATATAATAATTTAAACAACCTCAAAAGAGAACTGCTACTTTCTTCAAGCAAACAGGTTCTTCCGTCAGGGTTTTTTTGACACAAAAGGACCTCACTGCCACAGTAAATGATTGGAGGGTGCCATCCATTATTTCAAGCATTTTACCTCGTAGGGAGAGATCCATCCCATCAGCTGGAAGTCTTACTCAGGGTGCGTGCCTGAGTTTACCATCATTGCCTACTCAGCAGCAGTGACTGAAACTTTCTAAAAACGCTTGCAGATACAGATTATTTTTTCTAACTTGTGATGTGTTTGTGAAATACAGTTAGTACTACGGTCTTCATTCTTGGCAAGTCCTCCCAAAGAAAAACTGTACGTTTGTAAGCAGAGGAGAAAAATGTCTGTACCTTCTCTCACCATTATTTTAAACTATAAATATACAAATTGGATGGTTCATTATTTTTAGGCAGGAAACAAGTATGACGAAGATGCTAATATCCAGTCCCAGCAGTACATGCAGATGTAAAGGATGGGGAACTGGTTCTACAGATTTTAAATAAAAACTGGGGGGGAAGGGGAGGGAAGGAAGAGCAAAATATTAAAATCCCAGAAATCATTTGACTTTTCCAGCACTTTGTAGAGCAAGGACTCCCTCTTTCATTTATCTGTTCAGCATCTCCCATACTTCAGGTGATGCTGGTCC
This sequence comes from Cnemophilus loriae, assembly GCA_013397755.1. Classification (NCBI taxonomy): domain Eukaryota; kingdom Metazoa; phylum Chordata; class Aves; order Passeriformes; family Corvidae; genus Cnemophilus; species Cnemophilus loriae. The sequence goes on along the minus strand of VZTF01010653.1, from coordinate 82,297 downwards.
AAGTGGACATGAGAGGAGAGAGGCTGGAAGAGATCATGATGAAAACGAAGTCTGATTGACTGCAATGCAAGGAAGGGACAGATAGGAATCTACTGAGTTTTCCCTGCCTTGAAAGTGTTTGTTTGATCCAAATGAAAACCCCTCTGACTTGAAAGAAGAGCTCTAGTTCAAAATGCTTTGTTTGGTGTCTTTGGTGGGCTTTGTTTCTGTGACAATCCATCCTGGAGAAAGCTTCAGTGGTCTGCTTGGACCAGGAATGACACTACACTACACTGAACCTTGCTGTGTTAGTCCTGAGATGGAAACCCAAAGTCAGCTGAAAGGAAATGAGTGCAAAATAAATGAGAAAGTAAGTTATTAAACAGAAAGGAAATGTTAATCTATAATAATCAGTCCAAAAAAAAAAAAAAAACCCAAAACAAATAGCAATAGAGTGAAAATGAAGTTGACATAAAGAACAATAGCTACAAAATTAATATATTTCCAACAGCATACAACTGAATGGAAAAGCATCAAAATTCAACCCTTCACTTTGCTTCAGAGCACGAAGGATTTTTGACACGAGGGCACATCACACCAAGAAGACATTCTGGCTCGTGCCTCCTTTTTATCATTGTCCCTGCCTTCGGCCAGGGCTTGAGAGCTTGGCTCACGTGTGCCCAGCTGCCGCATGACACTGGCATGGGCCCTGCGTGTCCTTCCTGGGTCGTGTCACCTGTCAAGCAGCCTCTGGGACACTGGTGGACCTGCTGTGAGACGAGGCTTGGACAACGCCTCGGGTGACCTGAGTCATCCTGACCAAAAGCCCTGCCATGAGAGGCGGCTGATACCAGCCCCAGCAGCTCCTACTCCAGGGGTGGGTGGGGAAGCCACTGAGTAACGCTCCATTAAGCTGAGTGCTCCAAAAAGGGAGAATCGTCATTAACTTTTTGCAACTTCCCAGTCCCTCCTACTGGCTCTCCCCAACTGGGGCTGTGCTGAGTCACATAGGATGGGGACTGAGCCTTGTCACAGGGCATGGATTGACTCAGGGGTGGCATCACCTGCACCCCAGTTCGGCTCTGCTGAGCCATTGGAGGAAAGGAAACATTTCCCAATTTGCCCAGACTTGAATGGCATATTTAATTGGGATACACCGTGCAGGCACAGCCCAGTCCCTGCCCTTCCTTGAGTCATTAGGGTATATCATCAGCAACATCCCTGCTCTGCTGGCCATGGGAGCGGCTTTCCCAAGAACGTTGCCGTCACTGCGCACGAGCCCCTGCATGAAGGCAACAAGCACCACTGCAGCAGAGACAGGCTCTGAGCAGGCACGACCTGGAGATGTGCAGCATGAGCTGTCCCCAGAGTGAGCAGAGCAGAGGGATGGTCCTGGTGCCAGTGCTGGCATTCCCCATAGGCTTTCCCATCACTTAGGCTGTGGCAATAAAAGCACATCACTGCTGAATCAGCCAGCTTGGCAAGAGGACTATTTCCAAGGGCAAGCATGAGCCCAAGTCACTTGCTTTCCCCTTGGGGCTGGGCAGCAATCCTTGGGTTGTACAGGTGGCAGGCCCCTGATGGGCTATCTGGGCTGCCTGCCTTCCTCCCCAGCAATGGTGCTGCCAGTCCAGCCATCAGTCCCAGGCAAGCAAGGCCCATCATCCTGATTCTGGACACAGAGCCTTGATTTAGGCACTGGACAAAGTTTCCAGTCACTAAGAGCTCTGACCTCACTTTCCAGTCTGAATTTAGACCTGAAAACCCATTACTTCCAGCCTGCAATTCTCCCTGAGCATAGAGCCCCTGGGTTGGCATGAGCAGTAACCGCCTGCGCAGGCACATGTGGGAAGGTGAAAGTGAAAGATGGTTCATGTGCACTCTGCCATGTAAGATTTTGGACATGTGCTGCCTTTACCAGCAGGCAGCAGGGACATCCCAGATGACTTGGCCATCATCACTCCCATGGACAAGCTCTAGTAGCTGATAAATGGAATTTATCCTGTTTTTATTCTTACTGGTGTGTTCTGGGCTTTTTCCTTGCACATAAACTCCCTTTGAGATAGACTGGGATGGGCCTTCCCCTCCTGCATTTCATTTTGCCTGGATGGTGCTTGCCTTTGTAACCTGACCTCCTTTGAAGTCGGGGAAGAGCCAGTGTACCTGGCTGGAATGCCTTCTGCCATCAATAAACAAAAGAGAGAGGAAATTGTTTGCAAGTGAAATAACAGGCACTGCCTGTGGCTGTGTACACATGTCACAGGAAAAACCAACTCATCTCTTTTTTTTCCTCCCCCCTCTCCTTCTTTAAAGGCAAATAAGTCTCCCAATAAATGCATAAGAACAGCCAAATCTCTGTTCATCATTTTCTGGATGCACCAAGCTGGGGTTTTGTTACACTAGTCCAGCAAATCACATGGAAAAATACTCTCTGCCTCTATCACTGCATTTGGTTTCTGGGAAAGCAGCTGCTCCCATTTGCTCAGAAAGGCCAATTACCCATTTGACTGTTAACCTCTAACAAATTGCAGGAACCCCTTGCAGGATGGTTAAGATTGTTTCTGTTTGAAGGTCCGAGGCGCTAATTTTTGGAAGACTTTTGAAGTACTAGCCTTGCTGCACGGAGCCGCTGCTGAGCTGACTGGCACCTGCAAGGAGCTGTCCTCACCTGTGGAGGTTAGAGGAGTTATGCAGATGCTCAACTGGTCCTCTGCTCAGAGGACATGGGACTGTTTCTTCCATCAGCACCGACTGAAAGCTTGACAGAGCCCAGCAACAAAATAAGGTCCCTTTCACCCGACAGCTTGGAAATGAAAAGCTGTGAGAAGGTCGGAAAGGCAGACACAGCAGGCCAGATAAGCTGGTACAGCCTCGTAGAGAAGATGCAGGGCCCCATCCCTAGCACAGATAGCATGATTCACATCAGAAGCAGCCTCCCACGCCCTGGACCCGTATCTCGCCTTTGAAATTGTGCCGGCTGGCAGTTCCCAGGCGAGCGCCGGCTGGGGAGGGACGCACGGGTGGGCACCGGCTGGGGCAGACCACGGGGCTCAGCACAAACCACGGCGCTTTTCTGCACGGGCTGAACGTGGTGCAAAGCCCTCGCTAGGGGAAAAGGGAGCTGTTTTACTGGCACAGCGATGCCAGGAATCACTTGAGTAGTTCAGGTGTTGTAGAGGAGCAGGAGGGCGGTGGGACTGGAAGGAGGGCTGATGGTGAGGACCAAACTGCTGAAGGCAGCACTTTGCCAAACAGGGGGAAGAGGATGGTGTGTTTGCAAACTCCAGCCTAATAGCTTTCTTTCCCTCTCCAACCCACCCCCCTCCACAGATATAAATCCTTCAAAGCGAGGAAACTGGAGAACTTTCTGTTTGTTGTTGCAAGGTCCTTTCACAAAGTGGGTTTTCCCCCTAGGCATACCTGGCTGTAATTAAATCCCCGGCTCTTTAATCATCTCTTTTGCTGTGCAGGGGAAAAAAAAAAGCGAGAGGGACAGACTGGTGATAAGATGATACGCAATGTAAATCTCTCCTCCAGGAATCTCTCTCATCTTTTCAGGATCACTCCGTACCAACTTGTCCCTCCAGAAGCTGCACAGCTAGAGGTGGAGTTTGTATAACAATACAAATTTAAATGCAGTAAATAGAACAGATGTCTTATGATTTCTTGATCCTCAGGGTTATAAATATCTACCCCTTTGTCCCACCCAGAGTTTTGTTTGGTGCATCTTGCTTTGGGTTTTTTTTTTTTGAGAAAAAGTTCTTAAAGGAAAGTTTCCCCCACCCCCTCCTGTGGTTTGAAATCTAAGCATCAGATGTGACTTGAGATATCAACCAAGGACTCCAGGTATTTCACTTGCCTAATCCTCCGGCAGCATTTTCCAAGCCACATACTACACCTGGAAGGTCTCCATCCTATCACACTTGCAAATTTCAAAAAAAAAAAAAAAAAAAAAGGAGTCTAAGCTCATTTCTGCCCATTACACAAAATTAAATTATTTTAAACCATTATGAAATTAATTATTCTCTGGAGGGTGATTGAATGGCATTTCACACTGCCAGGCATTCACTATGAGGGAAATTTCATTCGCATGGCTTCTCAGATGAGAGGATCTGGAAGCCCAGCCCTGGAGGACAGCAGGATTGTGTCCCTGACGGGCTCTCCTGACTCTCGCCTAGAGACCTACCAGTGATCAGATAAAGAGGCTTCGAGCGCATCATGAGCGAGGGAATCTCTGCAGTGCAGGCTGCCTGGTGCAGAGGCAGCTCTCTCGCTGTCTGCCTTCCTCTCCTCATTTCGTTATCTCCCACACGACTTCTCTTCAACTGGCACAGTCCCAGCTCATCAGACAGCCCCACACTTTCAGGGTGCTTCAACAATCACTGCAGAGACCTGGATTGCTTGAATTATCCCCATGTGCTATTTTCATTTCCCCATCAGTCCATTCCAGCCTTGGTCATATTCCATTTTCTAAGCCACAACTCTTGTTTCCTCATCAGACAGTTCCTTGTCTCAATGCTGTCCTGCTGCCTCCCCATACCCTCTTTTCTGACCTTGCCTGGATTTGTCCTGATGCAGACACGAGCCCCTCTTCCCACCCTCACTGCACTTCAACCTGCCCCACACTTTCCCATATTCCCTGCGGTTAGGTGATGCTCACCGCATGACGAGGTGAGGCTGAGGAGCTCTGGATGGGATCCCTCAGGTGATGCCTGAATTAGCGGTGTGTCCAAACTAACATCCTCCATCTGCAAAGAAGGCAAACACCTCACCTCCTGCAGGGTCTGTGTTTCTGTGCTGATTCCCCATGCAAAGAGCTGTTTGAGATAGCAGTGACAAAGGACTTGAGTCGCCTACTTAAAATTAGGTGGACTGACTCAAAGCCTCTCAAAATCTCCTCTCTAGGTACTCTGCAGCTGGCTTGAATGAGAGGAATGAGGAGAAACAGATTCTTACAGTGCATTGGCCACTTCTCACCACAGCAGGTCAAATGAGGTTGGGAAGCTGAAAAACTAGATTAAGCAATTGGAGCATAATACCCTTGGGGTGGGAGAGGAAGGCAGGAAGACACCATCACTATTTGAGTCATCCCGGGATTGCTGATCAGGCTGGGAAAGGGAGCTGCAACATCGCCTTCCGTAAGAGGAATTTGTTAGTTTTGAGAATATTTAATTCAAAAAATAGAAACTACAATAACACAAAGAAATAACTTTCTCCTTAATTTCTTTGATGTCCCCTTGCAGCTATAAAAGTCCTTAAATGCTATCTTTTTCCAAGTCCAGGAAGAGGTGCAAACAAAGGGGACAGGTTTGCTCTAACAGGAGGGCTCAGGGCAAGTCCAAGAGGATGGGAAAATCCTCACAATGATTTACAGAAAGGCAAACTAAGGAATAAAAGAAATCAAAGCTGAGGATCTGGTTGATGAAATTCATTGAAAATTACATTATATTCCTTATGAATAAAGCTATAATTTATTCAGTGAAGTGGGGAAGCCAGTCAGCAGATATTAATCATCATTCACCTATCCAGATTGGTGGAATTCAACTGCACCTTAATCTGCATTTGTATCTCAGCAGTATCAATTCACTGTACAGCAGAAACAAATGCATCTGAAATGCCAGCTTAGGCAACACAAGCAGCTCTGGGGCTCAGCAGGAGAGAGCCAACACAATTCTATTCCCTGCCTCCTAGAGCAACCCAAACAGAAAGCAGCCATAAAACATTAACCTAGACACAATCCGCAAGAGATATCTTTGAGTGGAGACCTGAAAGTAAAGACACAAATTCTAATGTTTTAAAATAACTTAAAAGCCAGATAGTGAGAGATTAATTTGGTCCAGTTGAGGACCAAAATGTCCTGCATAAATCACAGTAGAGTTTGGAACTGCCAGTGATAAAGGGGAAAGAAGTGACAAAGCAGAAAACAATGCTTTGCAAGCTCTCAGGTGAGATGGCTTTGCTGTTGCCAAGAATCAAGTGTCCTGGGCTTTAAAAAAAAGAAAAAAAAGAAGCTTTTTTCCCCCTTTTCCTTTTTGGTGTTCTGACAGCAAACCTCAAAGTGGCAACATGAAGAAAAGTTTGTACCCTACAACCACTTCACTCCTATAATTCTGATATCCAGAACCATGCACTGTGGAATAGGCATAGCAACATGGATAGAAACTGCATGGATGTATGAAATAAAACTGCCTGGCTGATAAAAGCCAGTTTCTGTCTCGAATGTCCCAAGGCAAAGACTCCCCAGCAAAGAAGATGCTGCACCTGAGCCTGCAGGCCCCTGCTGGGTTGAACTGTGGCAATAGGAATGACTGGCCTCTGTGGGATGAAACTCTGTGACTCTGGGAAGGGTCAGGTCCCTGGTTAGCACTGGCATCTGATCATCCATTAGGAAGCAGAGTGGATGCTGTAATTCCCGTATCTTCCAGGGCTGTGTCTCTGTGTGGGGTGCCCCAGCATGGCAGAGGAGGTAACCTTATCTACAGCAGTTTCAACCAAACTAACCTGGGGAACAATGGCAGTGAAGGCAGACAGATATTCCAGACATAACAGCAGTGTCCTCAAGACAGATATCCTGGACCTAAGAGCAGCGTCCAGGCTCCATCTAGCAAGACAAAGCCACTCCTTACAAGAGCTTCTGCTGCCCACGTTACCCAACTCTAAACAAGCACACCACAGCCACGCTGCAACTCCAGATTTTATTTCAGCGTATGTAACAGGGATTTAATTGACCTGTCTTAAGTTAAAAGCCCAGCTGTGAGGAGTCCTTCTGCATTCAAATGGGGAAGAAGATATGGGACAGTGACTTGGCCCCTCTAAAACCTGAGTGATTCCTGCAGATCCTGGTCTAGGAGGCAGCATACAAGGCTAACATGGGGAAAGCCTCTGAAAGCAGTGGAGTTTGGGTCAGAAGCTTGCTTTGGAAAGCAGCTGCTGATCACCCCACTTTTTCCACTGTTTCCATACTGTGGACTGGCAAACTGGTCTTCTTTCCAATGAGGCTGAATGGGACTGCATCCACCTGGTTGGAGATGTTCACAGCACCAAGAGACAACTAGTCCAAAGCCACCCTCACAGGAGAGACATGGCAAAGGCACCATCTCCTCAGCTCCAGCCAGTTTACTTTGCAGAATCCAGTTGCTGATGTACAGCTATGCCTGTCAGCTGCTCTACCAAGATGCCCAGATTTGGTGAGACCAGGCCAGAGCCCAAACAAATGGCAACACCATGCCAAATCTAAATCACAAGGGAAGCAACTTAAGCTGCCATTCCCCAAATGAGAAGCTCATCCAGATGGAGGAGGAACTCTGTGGCAATGCCCAGGAAGTGAAGAGGATTTAATAACAAGACCACTCTCCTTCAGGATATTGCTTAACTCGCATTCCTACCTTGGGGCTTGGTTATAACCATCTGCTGCTCTTTCTGCAAAATCATTAAGCCTCTTCCTCCAAAAGGAACACTCTGCTATAACAGAACACTGGACATTTTTGACTCTTTTACTGCCTAATTTAGCTGACTTTTCCCTTTTATCCATTTTGGAAGTCTCCTAACCATGTTCCATCACCCCCCTTTCTGTGCTTCATTTTGTTTGGTTTTGTTGTTTGTTTTTTTTTTTTTTTCCTTTTTTGGAAATCACAAGCTTGCTATGCTTGTTTCCATGCAGCAGAAACAAGTTCTTCTACACTGTGAAGGGATCTGCGAAAACACCAGTAAGACTGTCTGCTTTCCTGAGTGTACAAGTTACTACTATATAAATGTAAATCAACTAACTTGCACCAGGAAAAACCTCAGCCAAGGCACTTTAGCTTCAATGTAAGTTTCATTAAAAACCCAGGACATACCAGTCCAAGGAAATTTTAGCTCTACAGCTTAAAGATCCACAAAGAGGGACAAGGGGAAGAAAGCTTTCAGGACATTCCTTGCTCCAATTTCTTCCCATTGCAAGGAACAGAATAAATTTGGAGTCACTTCTCTTTTTGAAGCTAAATGCTGCATGGCAGAGCTAGGACCCTGTCAAGCATGCACGTGGATTTGGAAGACCATGTGTCAAAAAGGTAGTGAATTGGGTAGCAGTGTGGCAAGCTAATCTAAGAGGAGGACTTGCACTTCACTTACCATTTGAAGGACACCAAAATATGACATCAGATATCCAGACTCCACTGCTTCCAAGCCAAAGAAATCCATAGAGATGATGGAAAACATAATCATGAACAAACCTGGAGGGAGAGTTAATGCAGAGAATACGTCAGTATACTTGCACTGCATGTGATAGCCCAAACCCTGCTCCCAGTTACCACCAGCACAAATCAGTAGCTCTCCCTGGGTTTGCCAGCACTGGGTATAAACATGAGCAGAATCCTATTCAAAGCCATTGTAGTAGTTTAATCTTTATATGTTAACTTTTTTATCCCCCTTACTTTCATCTTTAAATAATGTGACTATGTAGGCTGTAGTTTCAGCTGTTAATTATAAACTGGTAAATATTTGTATCACCAAAGCCAGGCTAACCATTAAGACAGCAAGAAAACATTTGTTCAGACAAGACTCTAACCATAAAAATAATCTGATTGGATTCCTTGCCCCTTTTGCCTGACTTCAGATATTCACCACGGGGAACAGCCCAGTGACATCAGCCAAAATGCAGTGGTTTCACTGCATACCTCAGCAATGATGTCTGGGGCACGTGAAAAATCTCTTGTGTGGACTGATAGTGGTGTCGACACAAGCAGTCAAGAAAGTATGGACAGAAAGAGCACAGACCAGGTCTGCTTTTCAACTGGGGCAATTTTTGGAAAGTGTAACAGAGAACGTCCACTCAGTCTCAAATGAAAATACAATAGTGTGTGTTTCCCCCATTGCCAAACATACACAAATACAGGCATGCTTGCACATGCTCCCCTCCTCCACAGAGAGCCATCAAATTAAAAATGTTATGTCAAAACACTGCACTTCAAGTGTGGTGTGGGGTAAGAGTCTGCTGCTTCCCCTAGTGTCTTGTGCACCTGAGATGGACCAAGACAGTAGGAAGCTGGGGCTCTCTGCGTGTGAAGAACCCCACAATGCGCCTGCCAGAGATCACTGCTCCTTCTGGGGGGAGAAGAAGAGCTCAGATGACCTTCAGCACTCCTGCCTTTCCTTGTAAGATCCTCTGAGTTACAAAGACTGGGTAAAAAGGGAGCCGTGTTCCTCTCCTTCCTGAAAAAAATAGAATCCAGGAGGCAATGTGTGAGGACTGAGAAGACAGCTGGTGGCCTGGCAAAGTGACATGGCATGGGGAGGATTTGCTAGCTTTTCCTGGAAGGATGAAGAGAGTGATTCCAGATTGCTGGTTAAAACACTGTGGAGGACTCGCTCCTTATCAAACAAGCACAACTCCACTGCATCCAGCAGCCCAACCCCAGCACTACCAGTGCAGCACCTGCAGCAACAACGACCTCCCCACAAGCACCCTAAGCCTTTGCCTGGAGGCAGCACTGCCCTCCTATCCCAGGACCTGCCACAAAGCCTTCCTGAACCCCACTGGAGATACGTCCTCCCCCTTAACAGGAGTAGCTGCAGCCCATCTGGCTCCATGGGGTTCAGAGAGAGGAATGGGGGGCAGGAAGGGCACCATGCTCTTCTACTCTCCAGCTGTGTGGAGAAGGTGCCTGGGAGCTGGGACTCATGAAGATCTATGGTTTCGTCACACCCCTCCATGGAGAGCACCCGTTGTTCTCCAGTTACTTTGAAATCGCTCTCAGCTCAAGCCAGCTTAAGGTAACATGCAAATATCAGTATTTACTCACAACATCCAAATCAGGCAACAGGGTTGCACATGTTTATAAAAGGCACACGTGATGAAATGAAAGAAAAACCACACTTGGTTTCACTTGTAGGAAGATTAGATTGAAGCAGGCACTCGCCCTTCATCCTGCACCCCACTGCAGGTACCACCTAGGAGGGGCTCGGCCTTCCTGATGCTTCTTCCTGGTACTTCACTCCAGCTTCTACTGCTCCTCTCCCCTTTGAAGTCCCTCATCAAGTTAAGACAGATTTGGATCTTTCTCTACCAAACAAGCTGCTTTCTTTTGGAGCACGGGAATAGGCTGTGCTCTTTTATTAGAGTTATACATTGCACGGCTCCCCTGGAGATGCAAAGGTCTCATTTTTAGATGGGTGTCACCCCCTGTACCTGCATGGCCACTTAAAGCTACCTGGAGGAGGGAGACCCCCTTGTTCCTCTTCTTTCAGCAGCTAAGGGGGTCTCTCCCACTGGTAACACATTTCTTGATGAAACCACAAGGTGAGCCTCAGATTGAACTGAAAAAAGATGTTATGCTCATGGGAGCAAGAATTCTGCAGAAAGATCCCAGCAGGTTCCCAGCTGGGTAGGCTGCAGGTCAGCTGAGTGCAGCCACATAAATAATGATAACTCTCAGTCCACGCTGAGAGGCTCAACGTGAAAAAAAAAAAGGAAAACAACATAAAATACTTTCAGAAACCTCGCCTTTTTTGAGGAGGCCTAAGAAAGATGTGAAGTCCTTAGTAAACCTGGCATCAGTGGGATGAGTAACAAGGGTTATGCAGCAGAAGGCAGGGAAATGATTTGTGAGATACAATAATGCTGACAAAAAGCACCAAGGAAAATCAGGAGTGCAAAACCTATTTAAAAAAAAAAAGAAAAAAAAAAGATATGACATGTCTAAAAGCAGCCTGTGATTTTGGAGGGCCGGCTTAGCAATCCTTACTGCAAGATGGTGTGAGAAGGCAAGCACAGGCTCTGGGAGCTCATCTCAGCCCCCCTATGCTGGACTGGAAACGGGATGGGATGCAGAGCCCTAAGGCTCACTGCAGAACCCTGTTCCACACAGGAAAGGAAGTCCTTTAAAAAATGGGATGCAGGTGCTAAAGCAATCATGTTGAAACCAGATTTTCCAAAGGGATTAGGCAGCCAAAGACTCCCACAAGCAGCTATTTATCAGTATTTTCAAGGCCCTGCTGATTTCTTGTCAATGAGAGTTACGTTTGATATTTTTATCCTCTTGTTTTCCTTTCTGTCTCTTATCTACCACAATGCAATGAGGCTCTCTTTTCCCAGGTCAGCTGAGAAGATAACTCGGCTGTGCTGGAGCTGTCTGCTGCCTGTCCAATCCCTGGCAGCTCCTTTCCTGCAAGAGGCACAGAGCCCACGTCTCTGCTTTTATGCAACACAGGGAGGAGGTTCCCAGCCCTGCAGCCCTCCCGGGGAGGTTCTTTCAGTCTCAAACAAGCTAATTTTAGACAACAATGAGATCCATAAGGAACAAAAGATTTTCTTTGCTGTATATCACAAACTTGTTTACAAAGTAAATAAAGAACGGTCTGTAATTTGGGCAATCTAATTAATTACACAGTTGCAGCCTGGAGACGAAAGGTAAATGAGCTCATGAGGAGCTCAGCCTCCAACTGTGAGCTGCAGAGAATTAGTGATGGCCAGATCCCCTTTCATCTGCCATCAGTTGGTCAGTCACTTGAAGTGAAGAGAAACCTGCAAAGAGAAGTCACTAGGATTTTAATCACTCCTCACTGTGGTGCGAGTGCTACAGCAGGAATGCCTCAAGTGAACCCTCTCCTACCCTCACAGAAATACTCCCAGGCATTCAGTGGCAGACTATTAGCCTGCCTTAAATCCCAGCTTCACTGTCTCTATCCTCTTTGCCTAGAAATTGCCTTGCAGTTTTGAGCAGGAGAGGTTTATTTCAGTTCACTGAGCATTTTTGCTTTGCACGGGGAAAGAAGAATGGATTCTGTAACAGGCAGGAATTTGCATTTCGGCAGGAATGACTAAAGCAAACTGCATTTTGCCTGGCCTTTGGAAAAAAGAGAGCACACAGGAAATTACTGTGCAGAGCTCATATGGATTCAGTCTCAGGCATTTTTAACAGAGAAACGAATGCTACTTTAAGATGAGAAATGAGCCAGAATCAGCTAAGAAAACCCTCTTAAAACATGTCTCACTCTGTGAAATGCTGTCATTTTATACACTTTTTAGAGTACAGCTTTAGAAGTTTATCTTCTTAAGAACCAAAAAAAATTGCACTGTTAGGTCAAGCCAGCAATGGTTTGAGACTGTATCCTGTCTCCAGTGGCAGGAGTAGGACCAACTGGCATTACTGATCTCAGCCAGTGCCAGCTACACACAACGAGGAAAAAAAAAAAATCAGAAATCCTTTATTTCCCTGCATGTTATTCTACAGCTCCAGTTGGACTTGTTCGCCCAGAGATATAGCAAGGAATAACAGATGAGCCTGACTAAGCCCAGGAATGCCATCCCCTCCCGATTCAGCCACACTCCACAGCCAAATTTACTTTCATTTGTAAACTGAATTTACAGTTTACAAATTAGAATTTAATTTGTAAATCATGCTTCACGTTCTTTAAACTTCAAAGGCTTCTCCAGACAAAAATGAATTGGAAAAAGATGCAAAGTCTAAAAGCTAGGGTGCCTTAAGTCCCCTCTTAGGATCCCTGTTTGGAAGAGAAGTGCCTTAGTTTGTTCAGATGCATGGTACACACGTGTTATGATGTACCCAAAACTCAGTTCTTGAAATCACCATCAAGAGAAGCTGCACTTTTGGGTTTGACTGGGAAAAGAGCTGTGAAGGCTTTGTGTGTGGAAGGGCAGAGAACATCACCCTGTCCTTACACACCACTGACAAGGATGACATGCAGCTTGTCTCTAGTCAAGTGTGTGGGGAATGAAGCTAGAGGGTAGGCAAAACTGAAGATTATTAAATTGTGGCCAAGGATACCTAGTCAGGCAAACAGGGAGATGTGGACCATGCCAGGACAGCAACTGACTCAGAGGAAGCAAGGAAACATATGGGTTTGGGAAGTGTTTGAGGTATCAGGAGGTTCCTACCATGACACAAAAAACCCCCAGCAGAATATACAAGAAAGAGAAGAACAAGGACCCCCATCAATATGCAAGGGAAGGAACATGCTGTGGCTCACCTGTGTGCAGCCTGACCCTCTCATCCATCAATATTTTTTAGTTCTTGGGAAAGAGGTTAGGATATACATACACCTTAAAATCACTAAGTAAAATCAGGAAGGACCTCAGTTTTTCTGGCAGAGATCAAATGATTTTCTTCTGCTCTGAAGAGCTTACAGCCCGAAGAGAAATGACAGTCAAGAGGAAAAAACATTTGCAGTGAGGGGGATGTAAAGATTACGCGATATGCCAGAACTCCCAGATGCAGCCCATGACAAGTTGTGTGTTTGACATTAAGTCCCAGGGTTTTGACCCTGTGTAGCTGAGACTATCCAAAAGCATCCAACATCAAGTTAGGAGGTGAATCCTCACTGCTCTGTGATCAAAGGCAACGTGCTTTCAGTAACTTGAGTCAAGCCTGGTCTACGTCATCCTATTTTAAATACATCAGCAATCATGGGCAACAGGTGAGATTTACCTATGGGAAGTCCAGCAAAGACCTTGACTATGAAAACTTCCATGACTCCCGGAAACTTCATCAGACGCAGGATTTCGTTGATGCTAAACAAGCTGCCAGACTGTGATGTGCCTGCAGAAGATGACATACGGGTTAATACTCTGTTTATACAGGTTAAGGGTAGAAAGCAAGAAACTCTGAGACTCTGCCCAGGTTTACCAGCCAAGAGGCACATCTCTGCTGCACCAGCTTTGTGCCGATGGCAGGAGGTTGGGAGCTGGTGCCAGGTCTGTGTGCAGAGGAACCCTTTGAGACAGTGGGGTTTCCTCTCCTGTCACACCAAACTAACCCCCAGCAAGGGCTCCACAATCTCCTTTTCTGAGACACAGGTCTGGGCTGGAAGACTGCAATTCTACATTGCAGAGTGATCAATATATTTGGAATAACACTCTTCCATAAGCACAGCTTAGACATCGAAGCGTCAGCATCTCAAGGCTGGGACCTTTTTGCCCTTAAATGCAATTCCAAGGTCCTTCAGCAGTTCTTGTAGCATGTCAAACCCCTGTCCCTTTATCAGAAACACAAAACACTTACTGTGCTCTGTCATGTTATGGTCTGACTTTGGTTTAGTCTGCGAAGGGATCCAAACCATTGCTATCAGGGTATTGATGATACTTCCCACCAGCCCAACGTATACAGGAACATAAATGCTGCAAACAGAAAAAATATGGATAACTGGATAAATACCATAAACAAGATATTTATACCTCCATCCTGCGAAGGCTTGGGAATTGGAACAATTCCTCTTGAAGTCACAGTACACAAGGCATTAAAAGAACTCGCATCCTTTCATGGAGGGTTTGGATATGACCACAGTTTGAAATCTCACCAAAAGATGGCTATTGCTATGAAGAGAGTTTATCATTTTATCAATAATAGGGTATAGTACAATGCTTTTAAATCTCTAAGTGTCAGGGAAAAAGAGCTTTTTCTTGGTTTAATGAAGCTTGGAAATCGTCCCACGGAAAGCACAGCATCTGCTTGTTAGAATCCATCTAATCCCTTTCTAATCCCCAATTTCATTCATCTAAGTATCATCTCACTCCATGAAATTTCTCAGTGAAATCAAATGAAGTTAAGGAAAGTACTCAAGGTGATTAAGGATGGTAGAATATGGCCTACAAGCAGAACTAAACCCACCAGAGACGTGATACCAAAAGAAGGCATTAAAAATAAAAGCATGATTACAAAATCTTCTGAGAAGGTAAACAGCATTTTGACTGATGCACCTACTTTTCTCCAAAGGTGCCCAAAACCAAACCAATACCCCATTCAACTGTCCCTCAGAGCCCCAAATATTGAATCTTTAACAGAAGTGGGGCCACATCCTTGGGTGTAGGCACAGAGAAGAGCAATTATTAACTATAGCTGTACAATGATAAAAAGGAACAATTACAACTTATCTAAAAAACACAAACATGAAAAAGTCAATAGAGCCAGTAATTAGTCCTCAATTATCACTGTCCTCTTAAGAGAGAAGATTAGGAAATGACTCCTCCTGGTCTTTAAGGGTATGTGGGAAGATTCCACGCTCTAAAGGGCTTTAATTTTGACAAACACAGTAGAGCAAAGTCCAGGGCTGGAAGACTGAAACTGAGGGAAGTCGAGCTGAAAACAAAGAGAGAAGCTTGTTTTAACAGTGAGAGCAATTATCCACTAAACCAGCTCATTAAAAGTCTCCCCCATCATGAGAAGCCAGTTAGTTGTAGGGTTTCCTAAAATGTGTGCTTAAAACCAACCACAGGAAGCAGGTTTAGGGTGGGAATGCCCAGCAGAAACACCAAAGGCTGGCGTCATGGAGAGCACAAGACGAAGTGACCACCATGGTGCCTTGGAGGCATCAAAATTTAAACATTTTGGACTTCAGCAAAGTAATGCCTGGATTTCACCAGAGAAGGCTTTGGAGTTGTGCAGGTCCATGAAGACTTGGAGGTGAGTTTGCCATCCCTGCATTCTCAGCAACCTGTGCTGCCAAAAATAAGATGTAAAAGTGAGCTGCGAGCCCCCAGCTGATGCTCCCTGTGAGCCTGCTGATGAGAGACTCTTAGTGCCTGGCTTTTTACTGCTGATTTCCTTGTCAGACGATGGTGTACGTTCTTCATGGAATAACCAGCAGCACTAATTGTAAAAGTCTCAAGTTTCCTCCATGCTAGACAAAGGTGCAGTCTGAATAATTTCTGGAGTATTATTTAAGTCACAGATCAAGACAGTCAAGGATTGAGATGCAAACAAGCAAGAAAAGCATCAAAGAACAAATATAAATCTATATATACACACACACATATTCCTGCTAATAGTAACAGCAAAAATCCCAGCCGAATATTTTAATTCTCATTAATTATTATTAAAACAACAAAGCCAGATAACATCTTTCTGCAAAAGGACTTAGCACAGTAATTTAGACCTGCTACCTTCTATCTGCCAAGCTGCTTCACTAATTAACTCAGACCACAAAATTAGTCATTTACTGGATCGTTACTTTTCATTTTTAGTGCAGCAGATTGGCACTTTCTAAATTAAAATTATATGCCAAGCAGTTCCCAAACTACTGAAATCAAATTGGTGGACAAAAATTTTATCCAAGATGTCCAGAATTTCTACTTTGCATTGCAACATAAAGTAAATTTACTAAGAAAATAAAAATGATAGAATAACCAAAATAAGTAGCTGCAGCCAGCTAAATGTGCGGGGGTTTTGTGGGGTTTTTTTTGGTTTTTTTTTTTTTTTTTGGTTGGTTGTTTTTTTCTGGGAGTTTCTATATTTCAAGCTTTCATTCTGATATGTAAAAAAAGAAAAAAAAACTCCGAATTTTTCATCAGTCAGAAAAACTTCATTTCCAGTCCTACTTTTTCCTGAGGTTGTCCAGAATCCCACATACCAATGTAAATCTGTTTTACTCTTCAAATCCAAGAAGAATTACAGCAAGCAATGACAGAAGGATCCCTCTGTAAAATTATAAGCAAACAATGCCCTGTGCTTACTTCACTGCAAGCATAGAACTGTTAATTCACTGCTGTGAAAGGCAGAGGAGAACCTTGACAATTTACATACTTGGGAAAACTTGGCCTTGATGTAACGGATTTGTGGAATTTTGTACGGCTGGTTGCTGAAATCAGAGAAATCCAGTAAAATGTGGAGCTCAAAACTGTGTTTCCCAGACAAGCCTGAAGCACTCAAAGTCATCTGAAAATCCCTTTTCCCAACACATCTTTCTGCAAGTGCTCCATCTTTTTCCACATATTAAGCACTGTCATTCCTTGACGGAAAGGTGAGGAAGGTACAGCCTCCAGTTAGCTGCTCTGCTATCTCATCCTTCAGCAGGGACGAATGCTGAAATTTGACACGGCTCACCTGTGTCCTGGAAACCACCTCTTGCATTTGTTTGTTAGCTCATTTCAGAGAGATGAAGTGAAACCGAGGGAGATGGTGGTAGGAATGCTTTGCTGGGCTAGTAGCACCTGCTGAACAAAAGCTGGCTCATGGTCACTCCTCTCTTTTTTTGTTTTAAAATTTAAGCATGCACTGCCATCTCTGCTGATTTCAGCCAGAGTCCTTTTGCACTCAGTTTTGTCTGTTTGGCTTATCAGGAGAAAGCCTCACCAGGAAGGGATGCAGTGGCACTATTCAGATAAATCAAGCACATCAAGCAGGTTGCTCCTGTGGGACCTTTTCCCATCCTCTTCCCCTTCCTGCTCTCCCTCTCATCCCTCCTGGCTGTCCACAAACCAGCCATGTGGAACCAGAGTGAGCCCTGCCAAACCCAGCAGCAGATTTCATGAGCACGGCGGAAGAACAAAGGCTGCGGGCAGGACTAATACAATTAAATTAAATGGAGCAAAAGGGCACAGCAGCTTTGGCAGCTGAGCTCATTGTATGGCCTCTTCCAGCTTCTTGTTGATTAATGAGAGATTAAGGGCCTTTACTGTCCCTGGCTTTATGGTCAAAATAACTCGGGTAACTTTATCTGTGTATTTCAGCATGTTATTTATAATTCCTCTGTTTTTTAATCTGTAGAGAGAGCCCCTTCCTGACTTTTGTCAGCAGCCTCCTTGGTCTTCCCTGGGGATTTCTGCTAGCAAAGCCCCTCTCAGCTGTCAGCTAAGACCACAGCTGCCCACTATTATTTTTGTTTTTTCAGCCTTGCCATGAAGCAGAGGAATAAAGCACATTTTCCTGCATGGGACTGATGTGTCCCAAGCTCCTGCATGGAACTGATGTGTCCCAAGCTCCTGCTTTCAGGAGGATGCAAAGAGTTTGGCTGCAGAGAGCAAACACTTGAATCTAGGACTAGGAGGAACTAGGCTCAAGGAGGACTAGTTTTTGCCAACACGACTAGCTGCAGCTTGTCCCGACTTAAAACTTTCAGAGAAATAGGAAGAGAACATGAGCAGAGGGACCTGGGTGCCAGGAACCCATAACATCAGCCAAGCACTGCTTAACAACCTAATGAAAGCCTCTCCTTTTCACTTTCCTGAAGCCAGTAGGTAAAATGTAGTGGATGCATTTAAAGCATCATTTTAAAGAGTTTTAAAGGGTTTTAAAAAGTGTGATGGCCACTTGCCACAGGACCCATGGTGTGGCCCAGTGCAAGGCTCACTTGGTAGCCTGTGGCCATGGAGAAGGGACCAGTGGCTGGCAGCTAGGATTACCCATCTGGAAGCTCCATCCTTAATGCTGGTGGGAAAGCAGAATTGATGATGGAACCATTAACAGTAATATACTGGTAAACAGATTGACCCCCAAAAAAACCTAAGATCCAAAGCCAGCTGGAGGAGGGTTGCATTTCTTCCCATCTAACACTTCACCAGCCCCTGTATTTACTGGCAGGTAAATCCCAGCCTTCACCACACCTCCCAAGGGCAGCAAAGTGAGGAGCTACTCTACTTTCCTTCACAACCTGCTCCCATCAGGGTCAATTAGTATGAGCCAAATGAATGCAATCAGAGTTCAGTTTCTGAATCAAGACATGACAGTAACACAGCAAGGGCTCACAGAGGCTCTCCAACTCCTGTCACATGCCCCTGAAGTCAGAGGTGGCACACGTGAGGCATTCTGAAAAACCTGGTGAACTTTGCAGCAAATGCAGCTCTTGGAAAGCAGGGCCTGGCCAAACAAGTACGTGTGGGTGTGTACAGGTACATCCATACGTACAAATACGTGTGCAGAGCATTGCCCAGTAGCTTTGAAGCAACGCTTTCAGCAAAACTTCCACGAAAAACTCAATCCCACAAAGGCATGTGCAGCATGTGGGCATCAGGCAGTGGACCAGGAGCAGGAGAGAGGTCACTGGCCAGGCATCTGCAGGCATATTTGCAGGCATATTTCCAGCTCACAGACAGGGAGCCTGAGCAGAGTCCCCGCTGGTACCTGCCAGCCACAGCCCCCAGGCAGTGCCAAGCAGGGATTGGGCACCGGAACCTCCTGCTTCCACCAAGGGCGGCTACAACAAACCAACAGGGGCCACAGTTTTGGGCTGCAGGCCAAATTCCAGTCCTTGCTCGGCTGCAATTCCCATCTTTGATTTCCTGCCTGAAAAGCCTGGGACAGACCATGGAGGCAGGTACCTTGGGGTCGCTGCCAGGCGGGAGGCTGCATTCAGGCTGCGTGTGCCACGAGATGGTATCAGTGGCTTTCCCATTAGCATTCCAGCCACAGAGCCCAGCTCTGCAAAGCCCGGGAGAAGAACGCACGCGTGTAATTGCACAATTAAACGTTGCGTCAATACAGCGATTCTTTTGAGGAGGAAGCCGTTCCCAATGATTCCCTGAGGATTAAAGGATCAATGTGCATTTCGGCAGTGAATGGGATGGTGTTTGTTTTCTTTCTCTTTTTCTTAATAAAGTCAAAGTTGAACATGGAGACAGCACAGATTGTTTTTTAGTGACTCACTCCTACTTCAAAACTGCGCTGCATAAAGCCGGCATTCATAGCCGGCCCAGATTCCTTAAACAGCTCTGAGAGGACTCTCAAAATATTTCTTTGATTGCAGTTTGGCCACACTATCCCCTCATACCCTTAGAGGGGCAGATATCAGTTAAAAAAAGCTGGTGAGTTAAAAAGAAAAGCAAAGCAAAAAACTGAGGTGAAAAAAAGAAAGTTCAGGTGAAATCCTGACACCAAACCATGGGCTCTGGTAACCAGGTTTAGGTCTGTAAGAAAGTGAGCAGTGATCACTGTGTTCCCGATAACTTAGTGATACATAAACTTACTGCATAACTGATTGTAAATTAGTGATGGTTTTGTTCAAGGAACTCTGTTTTACTGCCTTGCTGAATGCATTTCTTCTCTGACCCATTGTGGTCTGGTCTATATTGCTGAGATCCTGCCTAAATTTAAAAAAACCCCACAAAACCAAAAACCAACCAACCAAAAAAAAACAAACCAAAAACCCAAGCACAAAATTTCACCAAGCCTTCTTAAAAAAACAAACCCACAAAAGCCTCAACCAAAAAAAGAGTTACTGAGCGTACAGAATTTTCCCACATTTCCTAGGATGTTCATGCCAATGTACAGAGCCAGTCCGGCTTCCACAGCCCAGGGCAAGAAACAGCACAATAACACACATAAACTCAGACAACCCAATGCTCAGCAGACTTTAAGGCAGCACTACCGGAGAAGGACCACCCATCATATTAACCATGCCTTTGAGAGGAAAACAAAACACCCCCAAGTCTTCCTTTCTGCAGTTCCTACTCCTGTCCTCATGGAAAAAACCATCACACTAAGACATGGAGAAGTGTGTTCCCCCATCTCTTGACACAGAACACAAAACTTGAGTGGATAGCCACCCCCTCTCATGCATCAGCAGGAAAAGGGGGGAGTTCATCGTCCTGATGCAACTGGAAACCACGACCAGGGTTCCTTTTTGCCACATATACTTTAGATGAGGAGCAGCAGAAGTTGGCTGCCGCTGCTTCGAGTGGAGCAGGAGTCATTTTTTCACTGTGGTGAGCTCGACATCATCGCAGGCTGTCCAAGGAGGGAGTGAGACTTCCCATCCACACCCTCCAGAGAGCCCCTCACAGGGTGAGAATGAGTCACCCACAGACAAGTGCTCATTCAACTGCTTGTTTCTAGTGGCAGCCACATCTGGAAAATTCATGTGGTGCGGAAGGAAAAAAATATGGAGAGGGGTGTGGGCAGCCTCCATGACCTGTTTCCATCAGAACTGGGTGAGGGAGGGATGCTGAAGATTGGCACTGGTGCGTTAGCAGGGCAAAGAGCCAGGAGTGCAACCACAGGGACACATCAGAGCTGCCATGTGCTGGGGACATCAGGTGTGGGACAGGGACAGGACTCCACAGCCACCCCCAGCCACTGGAGCCACCTGTGGATTAACTTCCCTTAAGGGATATTCACTCCTGTGTGTGTCACTGACCCAGCACAAAGAGGGTTGCTGGTGGGTCTTGGTACTCAACCTTGAAGAAAAAACGATCGATGCAGGGCACAGAATAAAAAGAGTGTGCCTCCTTTGGCAGAGCTCCCTAGGTAAACACTGCTCTGTGCAAATAGCTAAGGCTGCCTGTCCATCAGGGGCTCTGCAGCAACAAAGTGATCTGTCCCCGCCGAGCGCCTGCTGCAGAGAAAATCCCAGCAATGAAAAGCAGCTGGAAGGAGCCAGCCCCTGCCGCAGCCCCGGCTCAGGCACGGCAGATCCCGCTGCCGGAGCGTGAAGGAGATCCTTGTGGCAGGATGCTAATTCCCAGGCAGCTGGAGCAGCCTGGCCGTGCCAGACTGGTGCGCTGCCTGATCCAGCGCAGCGCTCTCCCGCGGAATTCGGCTAATTGCCGGAAGAGGGATATCAGTTACGCTTCAACAAGATGTGGGCGGATCTGCATGCTTTGCCCATAATCTGCCGCTAATTTCGAGTATCATTTATTCTCGTGTGCTCTTTTCTGGTGAAACACCCTATTTCCAAATACTGCGCTTTCCTAATTCAAAGCTTCACTTGTATGTGTGATTATTGCTTTTCCCTATTGCACGGCATAGGCAGTCCCACTGGCGTCTTGGTTCACTGAACACCTGCACATTTACATGAATTTGTAACAAATGGGGGAATAAACTGCATTCCCCAAAAGATTTTAGCCAGTTTAGGAATTGCTGGCCTCACACTTATATGCAGCATCACCCTGTATGCCTAGAAATGGAGAGGTCTAGACAAGGATCAGCAATGAGCTGCACTCCCTGAATGGGGGCTTGCAACACCTGGCTTTGATCCCAGCAGTGCTAATACTGGATGAGCTGGGACAGGTCAAGATAGGCATCAGAAAGTAGGTGTCGGTGGTCAGTGCTCACATCAGAGGCACCCCACTGGTGAGGCTGGGACATGTGCTCTTCGACCTATCTGTGAACGATCTGGCACAGCAGTGAAGCAAAAAAGTTTCCCGAGAATATGCTGCTAAAAGAGTACTGGGGAAAAGAACAGCCAGTGGGGAATTGCATATGGCCCTCACAAGGCTGAGGGATTGGGCAATAACACGGCAGCTGAAAGTCAATGCAGATTAGATTTAAAGTTAGGTTAGATGCTTGCAGGCTAAACAAGTCTTAAATTCACAAGTGGAACTACAGTTTCTGAACTGCTTATTTTTAAGGCGTGATACTTTTGGACTATCCTGGACTATTCCACAAAACCATCATCTAATCAAACATTAGGTATTGCCATGAAAGAAACAGCGAAGGTAAGCAGAACTTCATTAGACCCCTCCATAACCCTCTGGTTCACCAGTACTCTGAATAGTGCATGGAATCCTGGGCCCCTCTCCTCAAAAAGGTGTCTAAGAAATAGGACAGGCTCAGAGGATGGCAACAAGGACAATTCATGGTGAGTGGTTTGATGCTTGAGGAGACTGAGAGTCTTCATCCCAGGAAGGAGATGTCCGAAGGACATCTAATGATGTTTCACAAGCTTTTGAGGGACCTGGAGCAGTTAGGAAGTGACTGACGTGGTCATTTCCACTGCAAAACCAGCCAAACGAAACTATCAGAGGCTGGTTCAAAACAAAGAGAAAGGCCTAATTCTTCTTGCAACATGTAGATGGTCAGTGGAGTTTGTTGCTACTGTTGTTGTGGAAGCAAAAGGTTTGGACAGGTACAAGGAGAGACTAGATAAGCACTTAGAAGAATGATGCACTGAGGATTACTAAAGCATCACGAATCAGATTATTCATTCATGTCAGGAAATCCCCTGAACTGAAAATAGTTGGAGGCTGGAAAAGTAATCAGAGAAGTATTATGCAAGTTTGTCCAACTCTTGCTCTTCACTAGGATTCTTACTATGATTTTTGTCAGAGAGGATAAGGATACCAGATCACATTGAGACGCAAATGCAATTTCCTTCTCTACGCTGAGAATCAAAACTGTGTCTCCCACCACCATGTCACAAGCCAGATAGGCACATCTTTGCTCATTCCCTGGAAAATGCTGCTTTTTTTCCTGCAACCCTAAAACATTCCAGAGAATAAATAAGAATAACCACAACTCTCACTTTGTGTTTGGGAGGACATGCAGCTGGGAAAGAGT
Organism: Cnemophilus loriae; assembly: GCA_013397755.1. NCBI lineage: Eukaryota > Metazoa > Chordata > Aves > Passeriformes > Corvidae > Cnemophilus > Cnemophilus loriae. Next base: position 59,333 of record VZTF01010653.1, on the reverse strand, counting down.
AATACCACATTTCAATCCAAGAAATGTTCACGTACCTTATCAAGTTACTGTTTAATATAGCACAAAGATGCAGTCTCCTATCTCTTAACCTTTTTCTTTTCTTCCAAAGAAAGTAATACAAAGTTGTATTACAAACGAATAGTTTTTTGGGGTTCTCCCCCACCTTCTCCTTCATGGTGGAACTTTGTTCCCTAACAGGTAGCAAAGCCTTTAAGTATTTTTTTTTAATTACTTAATTAAGCAACAAAAATTACTCTTCCAAGCTCAGAATGTGGTAAATTATTAAAATGCTCAGTTTGGGTGTGTTGCTGGGTAAGGACTCCCACACACAGACTGGTTGAAGGTGAGCTTGCTAGACTACTCAGTGACTCACCACCAAACACATCGTTAATTATATGTTACAGCATGTCTGACTTCATAGAGTACCGTAGGTGGTGTGAAATAATCTTTGAATGAGTTCAAGCTTTTTCCAGCTTTTATGAGGTTACAATGCTTCAGACTCCAAAAGACACAGCTAGGCAGGAAACTGTTGAGGATTTGCTATAGTAATCTGAGCTGCACTCCCAGCACATCAAGTCTCGACTCACAGCAGTGGCTTTGGAAGATCTGCAAGCTTGGCATGGGTTGGAGTTGTTACCTCTCACCCGTCATGATGCACTCACTCACTCACTCAAAGCTGGCTCAAAGCAATGTGTGGGCAGAGCTGAATTTCGCTGCCCAAGGATGAGGGGTGGGGTCCGTGTAGTTCCTGCGAGGGGAGGGGGTAGGATTTGGCTGGCAAAGAAAGCACGAAGAGGTTTCTGGCAAGCCACTGCCTTTTTTGCTGGCACTAAGGAGTGAGGCAGTGACTGCTACCTCCAAGAGGACCTCTCCCACCTTCCAAAAGCAGACACAGACACCAGATACTCTGGCTTTCTGCAAAGGCTGTGCCTTCTCAACACTCCAGCAGGTAGACAACAGGACTGTGGGCTGATAGACTGATGCCACAGGTAACAACCTATTCTGCAAACTTGGAGGTGTCCCAGCATCTGTCCACCGAGGGACTCTGGCTTCTCCCTCTGTCAGTCCCTTTTGCAAGCAAGGCTCTGGTAAAGCTACTGCAGTGATCCATGAGAGCGACCCTTGTGTCACACAAAAGCAAAGAGTCCCTCCGCACCCCACACCCACAGGCTTTGAGCTAAATAAATAGAGAAATCACTGGCTAGCCAAGTCTGACACTTAAAATTCATCTCTTACCAGGACTGTGTTCACGTGAATGACATTTTTAAGCTACGTAATCCCTGGCAAAACAAGTGAATTCTTTTCCTTGAGGTAAGTAACTGTAAATGCAGCATCCTACCAGAGGTATGGCACAGACTGATCTTGCCTTGGAACAAGTAGTGGCAGCCAACACCTCCTTCCTCGAGGTGTGAAAAACCTTGCCATGCTTCATCAAGGGCTCCAGCGCCTTTTGTCTAGTAAGACCTTTTAACGAAACAGGACACATTAGGACTAATTTTGTACGGGAAGCAGTGTTGAAACGCTAACACCCAAAAGTCACAAATAAGGCATTTCAAGGGTCAGGTGGGAGACTTTCCAGCATCCCACTGCAACCTCTCTGGTTGCACAACAGGCCCCTTGAAACCAATCCTTTCTCCAGCAAAGACAGAGCCTGAGGGCTGTGGGGCAGCTGATTTGATTTCATGAAGAGTTTGACCCCAGAAGGAGGCATTTGCATGAGATGAGTGAGTCACTCCATTTCAATAATGGGCGAAACCATTAACTGAAGGTGCACAGTTTGCTTGTTTGGGCAGGCTTCCTATGCCCTAACCAGGAGTGGTCTCACTGCTGCTGTATTTACTGAACTCCTCCAATTAAGTACTTTGTTTCCCTCATCCATAATGACAATGGTTTCTGCATGTTAAATATATTCAGAAAGGAGGTTGCTCTGGGTTTCACATTTGCAAATTGGAGTAGCTTTCTCCTCTACACAGTCAATAGGAGAAACACTAACCAAGGAATGGCTAAGAAACTTCTCACTGAGTGATGTATTCTCAACTAGTTCGTTTAGCATAGTAGGAGATTATTTGGGTTAAAAAGTACACTCAGTATTAACTAAAGTTGCTTGCACATTTTGGAGCAATGAATTCAAAGGAAATTGAATGCATTGCATACCAGTCAAATGTAATTGCAGTGTCTTCTATGCATCCTGGGTATTTTGGTGGATTCCAGCATTGCCAAAGCCCTGAACATCCTTCAGCTGCAGAGCTGCTGCAGCAGTTGCATCTCGAGCTCTGCCTCACACACCTTTGCTGTTGGTTGGAGGAACTCCCCTAAGGGAGAGAAAGCGCTCGGTTCTTTCTTCACACCACGTTTCATCTTGGCACCACTACAGAGACCACCTACAGGGATACCAGTTAGCATCAGCTGCATTATGCTGAACTGGTATTTGTGGGAGCACTCAGTGGGAACCACATCTTAGGCAGCCTCATGGGCAGCTCTCCACCCAGCCACTCGCTTATGGCACAAGCCCGCTCCGCTCACCACCAAATGGCAGCAGCAGCAAGCTACCTGATGGACTTGTGTGGAAAACTGCGAGTGCAGTGTTTACTATATTTTTAGTTGCATTTAATTGCAAATTAGCAGTTGGAAATAAGGAGGGGTGAGCAAGGTGTGAGCCGCCGGCTGTCTGCAGAGGAGTTTGGAAACCTCCGGTTACCCACTGCTGTAGCTGTGTGGGGCGAAGCGCCGGCTCGCTGCACGCTTGGGGTTTGCTGCGGCTGGAAGATTTACATTTCAAGCTATCTGGTGGTGCAAGAGCCAGAGGCCACACACTTCTTTGGCAGGGCATCCTAGGGAACACCTGTATTTCAGGTGCTATGAAGGCAGCAAGGGGCCATGTTATTTAGTGGCCGGCAGCGCCGATGATTTGAGACTGGTATTTGTGGTGTCCTGGAGCCTTGCAGAAGCTGGCTGCTTTCAGTGCACCAAAGAGGTCCACTTAAATAGACAAACTTATTGATTAGGAAATTATTTACCTTGAGATTGGTGGCTTTTTTCTTTTCAGTGCACAGGGGAAAAATTACGTTTTCATTTCACATCAATTTTATTTTCAGCAGGGCAAAACCATGGAAACAAGGACTTCAGAGTGCTGCCAAGCGTGTTGGACATGCATCTGTACAGCACCAGGGAAATACTGGGGTGTCCAAAGTACACAAATCCCCAGACCTGTGTCTGCATCAGTCCTTGTAAGAGTCTTGTTATAAAGTTTTCCTTTCTTACCTACAGAAACAGACCAAATGCAGGGGCAGCTGAAAAACCTCACACTTTAAATCTAACAATTTATCTTCATAACATCCCTGTGGGTAGCAGTGGTGCAAACACCCTGGATGTACTCACAGGGAAATGAAGCACAGAAAACCTGAGTGCCCTAGTAAGATCCCATAAAGACCATGGTGTAAATAAAAAGCCTGAAAAATCAGGTGTGTCACACGTAAGTTTAGTGCTCAGACCAGAGTACCATAATTTTCCTCTCCTGTTTCTTTTCCTTGGATCTCCCCCAAAAGCCATTTTCTGCCCCAGCCATAACAGTGATGCAATGGGAACTCACAACTTGCTGTGTCTTGCAGCACCCTGACAACGCAACACCAGCACCTACATATTACAACAGCACTGATGAGAGATGCACACACATGTAGATTTTGGGAATGTGTGACATCCCTATTACTGTTTCAAGAATTCCTCCCCAGGAGCCTTGATGTTGCACACTGGTGTCAGCTGGCCCAGCTCCACAAGAACCAGCTGCCCTAGGAACAGGCTTCACCCTGGGGACACATCCTAGAGCCCTGACTCAATTTAAGCTCAAATTTGAGTCAGTGGAAAGTTGTCTGAGGAAGGACTGAGTAAAAACCACAGGGTGGGAGTAAAACAAGCAATGCACATCCTGAGGAATTAGTAAGAAAAGCTGCGATCCCGGCTGCAGCAGAGGGTATCATGGAAAAGGGGCTGGAAAAGATCAACTGCAGGCATCATGGAAAAGATGAAAGCCAGTAAAAGCTGAAAATGGTTTAAGATCAGGCCCAACATCAGCGATGTAGATGCGATGGCTGCCAGTTCCCATCAAAATGGCAGCACCCAATAGAAAGAGCCCAGCCAGAGTTCAAGGATAGGGATTAGCAGCAGGAAAGGACCTGAAATTCACTGCTCTTCAGTAAATTATCAGATAGCAGCAGCTGAGTGAAAAAGGTGGTGAGTTTAGTACCCACATCTTTACCTTTTATCCCTGCTTCAGATCAAGTTTAGTAGTGGCCTCTGACAAAGGCAATTTTTAAAAATTAAATTACACAAACTAAGCACAACTTATTGTATTTACAGACATAGCCAACAAACCCTGTATTTCAACTACACTAATACTATGAGATCCTAAAAGCAAAGCACCGTGGAATTTGAAGGCTCTAGAGATGTTCTTTGTGGGTTGCTTTAAGTCTGGTTAATTTATGCCTTTAATTTCTTCCCCAGACCTATTTCATGTAAAATCCAAACATAACCAAAAGAGAAGAGTGTATTCAAAGATCACTAAACATGTGGAAAAAATTATCCCACAGGGAATATGAAAGCCATCTGCCTGAGACTCCCCCTGTCCTCATCCTGCAGATGTGAACAGTGAAAGATGGATGCTCTGGTGGCAGATACAAAGTGGCAAGCCCCGGTCCTGCTGGCATCAAACGAAACCGCGCATCCAGCCAGCCAGAGAGCTGGTTTTGCTAGGAGCAAATAAACCCCGAGGCTAGCCAAGACTTTATCGGCTGGAAAGTCCCAGTCATGAGTGCTAGCTGCAAGGGGGAAAGGAAAAAAAAAGAAACAGGGAAAGATCAGGCAGGACAAGCCTGAACATGTTCAGTTTGTCCTTCCTACGTAACAATTATATCCTCATTCCTCAGAGCAAAAGGCAGTTCAAAGACACAATAAATCCCTTTCTAGTCTTACGCTTCTCAGGAACGTCATGGAAACAGAACTGAAGTTCCCAGAGATAAGGTGACAAAATAAAATTAAACCCTTCCCTACAGCGACACTTTGGTAAAATATCAGCAGAGAAATAGAGGCACCATTCAGACATAGCTATGGCATTGATCTGAGGAAACAGGACTGACCTTAGAGGTTTCAAACTCACCCATTTAATGTACTGCTCCTCACACTCTGCAGCTGTTGCTTTCTTTGCATTGCCTCTAAGGCTCATACTAACCTCATTTCATGGGTTGGATTTTATTGTCAGGAAATGTGATTCCCTTTTGGGGTACATCTTAAAAAATGCTTGAGTTTAGGTCCCAAGAAATTTGGGCTACAGCACTGTAGACCAAGGATGGCTTTAGAGCAGGCAAAGGCTGAGTGACCAGTTAAAGCACCCACCAAACAGGAGATTTTCAAAGCTTTTCTTTCATCCCTTCAGGCCAATGGAGGGGACAAAGAAAAGAAAGAGAGCTAAAAGACAGGGCAGGAAGCACACTCAAGATGGACCTGGGAGGTCTCCAAGGCTCTTCCCACCCTGTGCTGTGTCCCTCGCAAACCAAACGAAGAAAAACCAAAGGCACAAGGCATAACGATGCCACAGGGCACAATTAAGTGGCAACAGGAAAATAATTAGATCTTCAACTAAAAACAAGCCCTGAACAGCCCTAGATAACAAACCATTTGATAGCTGCAAACATAGACATGGATGGGACAGAGAAAAACGAAAGTTGTCATCTAATACCAAACCACACAGAAACTATCAAGCACTTGTGCTGAAAGGTTATGATTAAGTGAAATAACAGTGGCTTTAAAAATTATTTATTCATCTACTTCACACCAAGACTTTGATAGAGTATGGAAATCACCGTGCCTATCATCCCAGCTCTGGGCTCTCATTGCTGACATACATTCATGTTACTGTTACAAACTTCAGCTTCACACAGGACAGACACCTTTTCTGACCATAAACGTGCTGCGTGAGATTTTAATTACCGTATTGCAAAGCCATAAATATTTCAGACTGAGTCAGTTTGGGTACACTGGATTTTTTCCTGCGTTTTACTGCGTCAGGGAATTTCTTTCCACCCTACAGCCCTTAGGAAAGGGGCACATGGCTGAAGGAGTCAGCGGTCATGAATAATCAGGGAGGGACTTCTCCAGAACACAGCACCAATGTGAAAAAGCCTTTCTTCTGGGGCGACGTTTGCATGACCAAGGGATGACATAATAATTCCACAAACAAAAAAGGCTTTATACCCACATCGTGGCTTTCGAAACCTCTCTGCACTGACTTAGTCCTTCCCTTCTGTACAGTAGCATCACATTTTGGGGGCAGGAATTTAAGCCCCATCTCTGCAGCCATAGCTTTATCTCATTCTTTCTGGCTAACGCAATCCTACAGCTCGCATAAACAATGCTATTTTATGAGGCACAGCATTTCACTAAAGTGCTGAAGGATTTATTTCTGCTCTGGTATGAGGGTATAAGAGGCAGGCAGAGCCCAGGGTGAGAGACCTAGTTGTGTAAGAGAAACATGAACATACAGGTGGAGGTGAGGCCAGTGCCTGGACACCAGCTAGCAGTGATGGAGCAGAAAGGAAAGGCAGAAACGGTATTGCTAGAGAGTGAAAAAGAAGCAGCATGCCAAGATCATGCCCCTCCCCCCCTGAAAAAAACCCCCAAAAACCAAAAAACAAAACCAACCCAAGCCCTGTTAGACACTTGGGAGCTGCTGAAAGAGCCACACTGAAAAGGAGGTGCTGAAGTGCAGCCAGAGGAGCTGCATGCCAGGGCACATCCTTGCGAAGGCAGCCCAAGCACTGTGTGTGCCGCCAGGGCACCAAACTGCTGCTGGAAACCCAGCCAGGGTGTAAACACATGGTGCAGATGATCAGACTGAAGCAGAGCTATTGTTTCACTTCCAGCATGGGCTGTTTGCCAGATATGGACCTCTGCTGAGAGATAACCGAAACACATTTGAAATTCTGCAGAAAACCCTTTGTTTTGGAGGTAACTTGTTTTTAAGGAGAGGGCTGAGCAGTGATCTAAGGAGTAAGAATCAGATATCAGATCAGTTCAGACACCTCCCCCCCAAAAAAAAAAGTGTCTGGGGACTTTCAGAGCAGTGAAGCAGGCGCTACAGGAAGGATGGATGCTGGACCAAGCCCAGCCTCCCAAGCCTAAGGGGATTCGCTCACGCCGCCGCCGGGAGCGGGGAAGCCGTTTCTCACACCAGGATAGGAAGTAGAGTGCTTGGCAACGAGGGAGGCAGCTCTCCCACAACTCCGGTTACGCAAACAGCTGCCTTCTGCTGGGTTTCAACATGCTTCGCTGCTCCAAAAATAATTTCCTGCTTGATTTGATACCATTAGCAGGAGCACAGAGCGCAGCGTGAGCGGTTGTGCCGCTCCACGCTGGCTGCAGGTAGCCACTGGGTTCCAGCAAAAGCCCCAGTTCCTGTTTTTGGCAGAGGGGCCTGATTGCGCAGGAGGGAAGGTAAGCAGGGTGATAGCATAAGCCTTCTCTTCCTCTCTGAGGGGTTTTGATGCAAGCCCGGACAAAAGTACCTGTCACCTTCATCCTTTCAGGCCCCTTTTCCAGACCTGACATTTCCCAGCCCTCACAGCTTGTAACACTCGTGGCACGTAACCAACACTCAGCAGCCAAGCAGGGATCAACGCCAACATAAAGTTCAACGACAAAGTCACTGCTTGCTGGGTGATTAGGAGCTGTGCTGCTCCTGGGCAGAGTTGCTGGAGCTCTCCCATAGCACAAGCAGCAAAAAGCTACTATCGTGCCTTCTTGCACTCCCCAGTGGATGACTTTGTGTCTGCTTCGGAGGTTGTTGGAGTAATACCAGTCCAGCCCAGTGCTTTGGGAACAGCAGCACTTTCCATTCCTAGCTGGACTGGAATTTGGATATCAAATTTTGCCCTAAGGTGCATCTGATTTCCTGTTCCCTCTTCCCAGCCCATCGATCTGCATGCCCCTTCCCAAGGGCCTGCCTTGGGGGGATTTCTCCAGAGGCCTTCATCAGATTTGGAAACCTCGAGTAGTGCAGAGAGCTAAAGATTCCAAGGCCCAGCACATCAGCACTGCACTCCGTGGCCTGTGCAACACCAGCAGCACAGCACACCAACCTTCCCAGCTCATGGCCTTACACGGTGGTGAGCTGGTACCTTCCAGGTGAAGCGCAAGTCATGTTCAGTGAAGAGATGAAGCAGCAAAGTAAAACTCAACGTCACCCGTTAAAACGGCAGCTGCAAAGCAGGATTCAGGGGTAGAGAGCACGACCACAAAAATCAGCTTGTTTTAGGGTAATCCTCTTATACTTTGAAAGCAAAATCGTGCAATGGCACCTGTTTATGCTCATGCTTTTTAAACCCAAAGAGACCATGAGGGACGATTCTACCTGCTCCGCACCACACAAGTCTTACCAGCCTTGTTTTCCACAGTCATTCTTTGAGCCACGCCATGGCTTATGAAAGATGTCCCTTGGCCATGACTAGAAGAGTAAAATGGGTGATGAACACACCACTGCGTTTGGGGAGCTTCAGCAGAAACTAACCTTGGAAAGTAAAGCCATAAGAAGAGAGGAAGGGTCCTCTCAGCCATCCTGCACAGGACATAACTGCAGGATGACACCCCAGCTTTCACACACAAGACAAAATATGCATCTGAGCTGACCCAAATGCCAGGTGGGGCCTCTCCTGTCAGTGCCACAATACAAGGGAATAACCCCCGCAAAGAAGGTGACTCCTTAGCTGCCAGAGGACCTGAGCTGGGCAGCAAGACAGGACTGGTGGGAAGAGCATACAAGCTGGTTTCCGTGCTCAACTGACCCATGTCTGCAGCAGCAGCTGCTGCTCCCACAGCCTGGGGGAGAGCAGATAAGCAGCAGTTCAGCTTTTCCAGACATAGCACAATTCCTGTTTACAGCCTCTGGGCTTGTCTTTTCAAAAGAAGGAGCTAGGTGTCTATTCTTGCAGGAAACCAGGTGTGTAAACAGTTCAATTAATATACCCAGCAAACCGTGCTCTAGCACAGCAAAGAGGGCTAGTGGAGACAAGCCAAGAGCACAGGAGCCAAGGAAGGAAAGTACTTTTGAAGAATACGCCTAATTAGAGATGGGCCTGGGCCAAAAGTTCATATTTGAACACCTGGAATAGCCCAGGGGAGCAGAACGGTAACCTGAACCCAGATCCACATTTTGTAACTCTCTCCTCTCCCAAATGAAGTAAAACCCAGCCCCAAACCTAACCCACAGTTTGAGCTACAGGTTTTCAAAAGTCAGAGTCTGGAGATCTGGCTTTCTACTTTCAGCCTGGTTTTGGCTGAGTCATTGTGCTCTGCTGCTGGTGCCCTCTGTTCCTCTCACCCCACACCACCCAGCGCCCTGTTGTGGGCCCACTGTGCTCCACTCGAGAGCTGGCTGTCGTTCCCTGGCATCCCCATTTGCTCCAGCAGCCATGGCACCCTCAGCACTGTGACCAAGCCCAGCTTGTCTCTGCACTCCCTTCTCTCTGCCCTCACAGGCAACAGCTCCTGGTCAAAGCAAGAAGCCTGCCCTAACTCAAAGCCAAGCAGCTCCACTCATGCCTGTGAGACAAATATTGGCAGCAACCCCCAGTTTTGTTCCAAATCCCCAGATTTAGGGCTTGTTTTGAAGGGTACAACCTCCACGGCAGAGAAAGCTCCCCCGTGCCCTTTATGAGTGCTTGCAGAAGAAGCAGGCTCCCTTTTCTCCCCTACAGCTCAGTTCTCAAGAATAGAAAACTAAACTTCTCCCACACCTTATCGACTCTTTTGACCGTAGATTTTCTTTATAGCAGAATCACATTTTATAAAGAAAGGTCAGCCTGATCCCCATAAAATCACCCTGTCACAGGCACGTCATGCATTTCAGACAGCTTGCAAGGATGACTAAACATTTACTTTTGGATGGCTCATTTCCAAAGTCCAGAAATAGCTCCCAGCCCTCAGTAAAAGAGTGCCTGAGTGTACCATCAGATGGCTTCACTGCCCTGTCACAGCGTGCCATTTGCATTCCTGCAGTTTCCCCCTCACTGGGTGCCACCACCGAGCTCCCTGCACATCCCCCTGTAGAGAGGTGAGGCCTTATCTCCCAGCTGGATTATTCTTGGTAGGTATTTGTCACTCATTTTTCCATCATCTGACCTTGGGTCCTGTTAGGCTGAGGTAAGTGACTAATGCACAGGGCTCTTGATTGCTTTCCCACTGGGCACCCGGCCTCCCACCAGCACAGATGGAGAAGAATAAATGGGGTTTGCTCACACTTGATGCTGCAGTATTCGAGGAAGAGTTTGTGTTTTTAAAAACCTTGAAACAATTCAGCTCCACTGCTATTCAGAACAGTTTTGCACCTTGGATGTACTCCTGTAGCTATTGCAAATTCTTCCCTGCCACAGCTGAACCTTCATTTCCAAGAAATAAAACAATTAAAAAAAAATACTAATCTGACTTTATAAAAAAGTACAGGAAAAAAAAATTATATAATCCTTCAAGGGCCAAGAGACTCTGTCTGCAAAGTGCTTGCCACACAGCACCAGGGCAAAATCAAAATGATGCAACTTTTGGTAGGGTGCACAGATTACAATCAGGCAATTACACATCCCAGACCGTGTAATCACATGCAATGAGAACACACGTGGGTGTAGTGCGAGGTGTGAGCCTGGTGTCACCAACCACAGGCTCCTCCGGTTACCCGAAAGGAGTCATTCAACAAATGCTTTAAAAATTTCTTTTCTAAACATCAGTAGGTCCCATCCAGAAGAAGGCCTCTTTCCGTCATGAAAAGTAATTCCTGAAAGACTGGGAAACCACCAGGACTGCACTGGAAAACATTAGCCAGAAGAATTGATCTATCATCTGTCTCATATCCGACTGTGTCTGGGCAGCTGGAAAGTGGAGGGAAAGAAACCCATCACACACAATACAGAATCTGTTATACAGCTTTATATCAGAAAAGAGCCTCTCCAAGCTTCTGTAGGAAGTAAATTTAAACATCTGATACATGAGCATCCTCAGCTTTAATAACCATTACTGTCTTTCATCTCCCCTTTTTTTAAAGTCTCAGAACAGCATTTAAGACTCTGGCCTCCTGTAAGCATTGCTCAGATGCTCCCCAGATGGCTTTTCCAAGGGGATTTCTAATTATTCAGGGTCTTTTAAAGAAATATCCTGCAGCAATCTTTTAGGTTTCTGGGGCTTTCCTTCCTTCCTCTACAAATTTCTTTACCCGGAGCTTGATTTAAAACCAAACTCAAAGGAAACTTACAATGACTTCAATATGTCTCAGATCACATACCCTGGGGTAAAAGAGAATTGAACCAAATCCCATAAAAATAAAAATAAAAATGGTGCAGATTTCAAAAGGATTCACTGTGAAGTTTTGTAAAGATGTAATTAGACCAAAAGTTTTAGCTGAGAATATCATGGAATAAAGCAACATTTAGTGAGAATGGGAAAGTTAATACTGCATATAGACCACAATGGATTGGATATACAATCCCTTCTCCTCAAAAAAAAAAATTAAAATCAAAGCAACAGTTGTTATAATAGCAGCTAAACAAGGAAACCTCGAGTCTCAAAAACTCTCACAGTTTTCAGATCCTGAACTGCCTTAAATGGATCAGACTTCCAAAAGTGCAAAATTCCTATCTGCTGAGAATCCACATTAGAAATCCCCAAGTGGGAGACCAAGAAAATCACAGTCATTTCTGGAAAGGCTGGCAACTGCTTCTGCATAATAGGCCAGCTGGAGAGCAGAGCTGAGCCCCTTACATGATGATAAAGCAAAGCAAATCATTCAAATGAACCATATAAGGCTTTTGTCTCTCTCAGGCCATCCAAGCCATCTCCCAAGCAATAGTTAATAACAAGACATGCTACTCTTCCAAAACTGCTGCTCCATATTCCCCCAAGTGAGATATAACCCCATAAGATGTTGTCCTGCCACCTGCAAAGGCTGACTGGGCAAACTGGGAGTCTTTCAGCGTGTGCTGTGGCACAGACACACTGCTGGCTCAACACGCAGTGCTAAGCCCTGTGCGCTCATGGACTCTCACCACGGTGTCTGGCCTCTCAGATCCTGCCACGAGCATTTCCCTCCTCTTGGATCAGCATCTCTGCTTGCCAGCAGTGCTTAAGGTAATTTCCTGCACTGCTTGGCACAGCACAGGGATCAGCCCAAGCAGTCAGGAGCTTGTAACCTGAATGCTACAGAGAACATTTGATAGAATCATGGAACGGCTTGGGCTGGAAGGGGCCTGAAAGATCACCTAGTTCCAAGCCCCTGCCGTGGGCAGGGACACATCCTACTACATCAGGTTGCTCAGAGCTCCATCCAACCCGGCCTTGAACACCTCTAGGGATGGGGCATCCACAACACACTGTGCCAGTGTCTCATCATTCTCACAGTAAAGAATTTATTTCTAATATCTAATCTAAGCCCGCCCTCTTTAAGTTTAAAGCCATTGACTCTTGTCCTGTCACTACCTGCCCTAGTAAAAAGCCCCTCTCCACTTTTCTTATAGACCCCCTTTATGTACTGGAAGGTGCTCTAAGGTCTCCCCAGAGTCTTCTCTTCTCTAGGCTGAAAACCACCAACTCTCTCACCTGTCTTCATCAGAGAGGTGTTACAGTCCTTGTGGCCCTCCTCTGGATTCCTCCAACAGGTAAACATCCTTCTTATGCTTGGGCCTCCAGAGCTGGATGCAGCACTCCAGGTGGTCTTGAGAGTGGAGCAGAGGGGCAGAATCCCCTCCTTCAACCTGCTGGCCACGCTGCTCTTGATGCAGCCCAGGACACAGCTGGCCTTTTGGGCTGCAAGTGCACATTGCTGGGTCATGTTGTGCTTCGCCTTCTAGAGCAGAAGGTTCATTCTGCCAGTTCCTTCCTTTGCCTTCTCAGCTCTGACTTGGGCAGTGTGGCTGAGGCACCTGCCACTGAAGACTGAGGGAAAAACATTGTTGATACCTCAGCCTTCTCCACATCCCATGTAACCAGGCCTTCTGTTTCCTTCTCAAAAGGGTTCACATTTTCCACCAGCGTCCTATTATCAACCACATGCCTATAGAAGCTTTTCTTGTTGCTCTTGATGTCATTGGCCAGATTTAATTCTGTTAGGGCTTTTGCTTTCCTAACCTGATCCCTGGCTACTTAGACGATCTTTCTGTATTCCCCCCAGGGTAACTGTCCTGGCTTCTACCCTCAGAAGGCTTCCCTCAGACATCCTCTGTCTGAGTTTCTCCAGGAGCTGCTTGTTCATCCATGCATTTTTGCCTGACAGCTTTGTTGGGATACATCTCCCCTAAGCTTGGAAGAGGTGATCCTTGAATATCATCAACCAGCTTGCTTGGACCCCTCTTCCCTCCAGGGCTTTATCCCATGGTACTTCACCAAGCAGATCCCTGAGGTGGCCAAAGTGTGTTCTCCTGAAGCTCAGGACAGGAGCTTGCTCTACACCCTCCTTGCTGCACTAAGGATCTCAAACTCCACCATTCCATGGTCACTGCAGCCAAGGCTGTGCCTGAGCTTCACCTTCCCCACCAGCCTCTCCTTGTTGCTGAGAACAAGGTCCAGCATAACACCTCTCCTCACTGGCTCCAGTATTACTTGGAGCAGGAAGTTCTCTCTCCTCCTGCATTGCTTATGCCCAGCTATGTTGTCCCTCCCAGGACCAGAGCTTGTGAACATGAGGCCACTCCTGTCTGAACAGAGGGTGTCATTTGCTCAGTCCTCCTGCTTGGATGGCCTACAGCAGACCCAGACTATAATGTCACTTGTCCTGTCCTCCCTTTAATCCTGACCCAGGAATTCTCAGTCATCTCTTCATCCATCCCCAGGCAGAGCTCCATGCACTGGCTCCATGCACGCCAGCTGCTCACTGACAGAGAGGACTCTGAGGAGCACCAAGAAGTTTCTGATGCTGCAAATACCTTCTCGCTTGGCTGCGCCATCCCATGGTTTGTCAGGTGGAAGAGACAAGCCCCAGCAAGTGCCAGGGGTAGCCTGGAGATGGCCATTCAGAAACTCCTTTGCCCTGTGGCCACATCCACTGCCCAAATGCTTCGCATACCTTTGGCTCTGGTGGTGTGGCTGTGAACGGGGTTTCATAAGGAGACTGCGAGGAAACAAAAACCCTGGGTGGGGCTGCAGAAGCTGGTGTAGTTCATGAGAAGGTCACACCCCTTTCATTTAATTCTAAACACCCCATTCAAGCAGTCTGGCCTTCACCCTGGCCCTCAAGTGAACTGGCACCTCGTGGCAATGAGGTGTTGCATCTCTCCAGCCACCCAGAAGTCTCCTGCTCGTCTCACCAATCCAGCAGCAATGGCCAAGAAAAGCACTGGGAATAATTTAAAAGCCAAGCCCAAACTCTTCCAAAAGGGCTGCTCTTCCACCCATCCTTTACTGCAGTCACATTCCAGGCAGGAGGAAACCAGGAAAGCAGCAGCAGTGGTTGCGCTGTCCCATTCTTCCCCTGAGGCAAATGAAGGTCTATTCTGGAAATGCTTCTTCCTTGCAGCCCAAAGCCCCTTGGTGCCCTAATCTTACTGCCCCAGGGGGACACAATACATCTAAAATCACTAAGTCTGTCTCCTGCAGAGCTTCACTCCTCATCTCCCTAACTCCAGGAGTCTTAACTCCTCCCAGTCCCCCCTTCGCATGCCACATCTGCACATTTCCGTTCATCCTGACCTTCCCTCCCTCCCTTGTCTGATAGTCCTTCCCACACAGGCACCACATCCTTCCTGCCCCAGCCTCACCACAAAGCTGGGTTTGTTCACTGAAGCAGATCAGAATGAAACATAAGCATGACCCTTTGAATCAAAAGGATTAGGAGAAGTAAAGGAGAGAGCTGTCCATTTGAATATGTACAAACACAAAAGGAGGAAGGTAGGGCCACCTCAGGTTGCCCTGGAGGTCCCTCTGCTAGGTCTTTCTGGGCTCAGCCCTGCACTTCAGCCCACAGCCTCTGTGACTCTTCCATGGCAAAAAAAAAAAAAAAAAAAAAAAAAAAAAANATCAAAAAAAAAAAAAAAAAAAAAAAAAAAAAAAAAAAAAAAAAAAGAGAGAGAGAAACAAGCCTCCCAAAATGGGATGGTAATTGGGCTTACAGAGACTCTGCCTGCCCAGGACACCAGGGGATGAAAAAGAGAATACATCCAGGAAAAGCACAGGATGTATTCCCTCAAGGTAGTAGATATTTGCATGAGCATACCTCGTGATAGACGAAGTCTGCATCCCAAAGGCTGTATAATCTAAATAGCAATATTGTAAATGTATTGGATGAGGGAAGGAAACACTATCTCCTTGCCCTGTATTATGCATGAGAAACAGCAGTGCAGAGGGATGGGATAACTTGCATCACTGGAAAATCACGGCACAGCCAAGTCCCAAATCCCAATTCAGGGACTTAACCACAGGCTATTCTGTACTTTCTATTTTCTGTTAACAAAGAAAACAGTATTTCCCTAGATTTCAATCCCCAGTGATACTGCTGGATTTGCTGCCCGGTCATGAAATATTCCAGGAGTGGGAAGAGCAGATGAAGCTCTAGTGAGTCATGAGCAGACACTGCCTCATTGTGCAACCTGTGCTGTGAGGGTCATGTTCAGCCCTCCAACCTGACCTCTGCTAGCGAGGCCAGACCCAAAATACCTTGTGCCTTTTTATATAATTCCGGTTTTGGTTTAATTGTGGGGTTTTTTTCCCCCCACTTTTTACTTATTCCTTGGGGCTGTTAAGCCAGGCTTAACAATAAAAATCAGCCACCACCTCTGCACAGCCTTGCAGGAACACAGTTAACAGCAAACCAGGCAGGGCCCCGCGCTGCACAGGAACCCAGGGCTTTCAAAGCATCAGGGGAGGGGAGCAGTGTTCAAACATCCATAATTGTTTAGCAGAGCTGACTCCACAAACACACACGCTTTTGATTGCGATCTGGCGACCACGCACACAAACCAGGGTTTCGCTCACCCGCCACCCCCTCACTTTCTGACTCCAGGCATGTGGTGGCGAGGCAGGGCAGCCTCCCCCAGTGCACAGGCATGATGAAAGCTGGAAAAGACAGCAGGGAAATTTCCTTAGCTACCCTGGAGATATCCTTCCCCCTCTGCCTTTTATTTTCTATCTGCCTGTTTGCTTGGGTAACTGCTGTCAGCCCATGGAGGGACACCAGGCAAATCCTGCCAGGAGTCCCTCTTCCCAAGCCTCTGGTGCAAGTCAATTCCCAGCAGCCCCTAAACCTCAGCTCTCTGTAAGCAGCACAAGCCAGTCACAGGAGGAAGCTCTGGATACTTATTTCTTTTTCTAAAATGCCTTTTCACCATGGTTACTTTGGGAAAATGAAGCAGCTAACCCCTAAAGGTAGAGATGCCCAGGAGGAAGGAGGGTGCTGTAGGGAAAAGGGGCAGGTGGCCATCTCCTGCGAGCTGGCACAGCCACACTCACAGCCCTCCCCACCACAATCCCTGCAGAAGGATAAGTGGGAATGAGGGTTTTGAAGGAAAACGGAGAGCACACCTGATAAGGCTGGGGAAGGGGCTGCCAACAGGCCCCCTCTTTAGCTCAGCCCAGGCCTAGCCCTCCTCAGCCATACCCCGTACCCTGAAGGGCAGCCACAAGGCACAGGCTCTCCCTCCCACCAGCTGCTGTCTCCTGTCCTAAACCCCACTCTTCCTCCCTTGGGAAAGGGCCCCACCTACGGGTGAAGGACCAAGGAGGAGCTCTTGGCCCCATCATCACACCTCCCTCCACTGGAGTTCAGGCCAGGGGTTGTAGGGAGAGCACAGAAGAGCCAGGTTCGCTGAAGATGGGCTAAGGGGGAACAAGGGCACCTTTGCAGTGACAGTGCCATCTTCCAGTGGGTACATAGCAGAAAGCCATGGGTCCCAAACCTAAAAACTGGTGGCCTAGATGTGGGAGGCAGGTTAGAGGTTTGCAGGAAGGAAGAGCTTAGTGCAGACCTACCTGTTGCATGAATGCAGCACAGACAGAAAACTACTCAGGACCTGCATCCTGGTGACTTCTGGTAAGTTCAGAATCCAGCATCAAACTCCAGGACCCCAACCACAGGTACAGTGTGCTGATGGCCAGAAATGTGTTCTGGGACTTGGGTGTCAAGCAAGAAAAAGCGTAGGAAGCAGATTGTTCCCTGAGCTGCTTCAGGACTGCTTCATGAGGAGGCAAAGGATGCTGTAGAAGCACCTGAGCCTCTCTGTCAACCACAGAGTCTGAACAGCAAATTTAGGAGTAGTTGTCTCCCCTGTAGATGTCTAAGATTAGGTGAACTCTACCCAAAGTGTACTGAGGCATTTCTTAGGTTCAAGAATAGGCTAAACAAGTCATCAGAACTAGAAATCTCTGGTGCTGGGAATAGAGGACAGAAGTGCCCTAGACCTGACTTCTGAACCAATGAGCTGTTGAGGGATAATATCCATGACCCTCTATCACAGAATTTACAGATAAACTTTGGGACCATGGCTTCCAAATTAAGATAGCTGCCATGCAGAGTAAATTATAAGAAAAACCTTTAGATTCTGTTTTATTTTTTCAGAGAAGGCCACAACTGAGGGCCTCTGCACCTTCCCCAAGCCATCAGCTCCTTTACAAACAGCCCATTTGCTCTTCTGTCCCCATTCCTCTGAGGGCACCACAGAGCTCAACCAGCAGTGACAGACCATGTTGCAGATCACGGATGACTTGGTTTCTGGCAAGCAGACTCCACTTCCCTTTCTCCCAAGTGCCTTGATACAAAGGACAAAGCAATGCCTGTACAAGCGTCACCAGTCCTTGATGCTTGGCTGATCAGCATCATCCCGGGCAAAGAAATATCACAGTTTTTGCTGGAAGGGTGCAGGAGCAGCTCCCAGAAGCAGAATGCCCTGCTTTGTCCCGAAATGGAGCACAACCCTTTCACCCTTTGCCATGCTCCCACCCGCCTTCCCAGCTCCCAACCTTCAGTCCTTTCAACACCCACAGTTTTTCCACTCTGCCGCGAAGCCATGAGAAATTCCTTGCCAGAGGACATTGTTCAAATGGGTTTTTGAAAAAAAAAAATGTAATTCCTTGCTCCAGGCAAACAAGCTCCTTCTTTTCCCTATGAGGAAGAAGGATAATAGCACAGCCAGGAAAAAAAAGAAAAAACCCAACAAACTATCCCTAAAGCCTGCTGTAATCAAAAGAATAATTGCTCCAAGAGATTTAAGCCTACAGCTGAGTCACTAAAATGAAGAAACGTCTCCGTGTCCATAGAAAGCAAACAATTCTTGGGTCATGCAGCAGAGATTCTCTACAGACTTGTTAGAAGGAAAGAAAAAAGAAGCCAAATGCAATTAATCATAGTCCCAGAAGAAAGGATGAAATCTCTGTAATTAGCTACCTAGACTCATCTTTCCACTTTTGAAAACTAATCCAGCTGCCTGCTTTCACCTTTCACCCACAGGGCTGCCACAAAGGTCTGCTGCAAATACAAAATCACCTCTCTTTAGGGGTGCACTCACCTGCAGCAAGTGGCCCCACACCAGCTTTGCAGAAAGTGTACAGAGAGGGAGAACCTCTGCAGAGTGCAAACAGAACTCCTTTTCTTAGTCACATTTTGTGGGTGAACTGTTAGGGAGTTTGCATTCTCCACGGACCTGTGTAGACCTCAGCTGAACTACAGGAGTTATTTTCAAGCTAGGTATTTTATACCCACAATCCTGACCCAACTGATCAATTACCAGAAAACACCAATTAAAAAAAAAAAAAAAAGGCATACAAACACAAAAACACTTTCCAAATCGTTAATATTACAACTGCTCGTGTTATTAAATTGGCTTATACCTCATCCTCAGGTGGTGAAGTTTGCCTGACCATCAAAGTTTTGAAAAACATGGAGGGAAAATGTGGCACTTTAAAGAGAAGAAGAGGAAGGGCTGGAGCTGGCGGTTACAGATTAACAGCGGAGGTCAGGATCTAACATCCAAAAAATTCTATGCAAATCAGAACAAGACATTCAACTTCCCCAGGGCTCCCTTAATAAATAAGAGTTGACAAATGTTATTCCGACAATGAAAACAATAACAGACCAGCTCTTTGGGTCAAATACATCAATGGTAAATACAGTACAGAAGAATAATACCAAAATGACATCAGCTGAGGAACTGAGACTAATTTCTACTCCCTCTCTTGTATACAAAGCCCTGCTAACATATGAATAATGCTGTCAACAACAGACAGTGAAAGCTGGCCAGCTTTGTGGTTAGGGAAAGCAAAGGACACAGAGTGGACAGAAATCTCCAGTTTTGCTCTTCCATGACACAGCAGAAACGCTTCTTTTCAATGGAAGGTGATCGGGTCATTCTTCTGGGAAAAAAAAAACAACCCAAAAACCTGGAAGTGATTACACAGCTCCAAGTACAGCTGGAGCCTTCCTGCACAAATGTGGGAAACAGGGAGGGAGGATTAGCAGCCAGGCTGTGGGATACAGCAGCAAGGCCAAGGAGCCTCGGGCAGGTCCGTAATGCAACACCCACTCCTTTCCCTGCAGGTCGGTGCCGCAGACACAGCCGGAGGGGATGGCGTGGCACGGGGCTGTTGTCAGCTGAATTCCTGCTCTCCACCGATATCAGCCAAAGCACTACAGCCCGGTGGATTGTTCCTCTAATCTTTGCGCTGAAATCTGGCAGAGGAGCTAGTCACAGCGGGGTTTGGCTGCAGCAAAGGTTGCTACCAAACACCCAGAGCGGCTTACTCAGCCTGAAGCTGCTGTTTATCAAATCCTATCAACCCTTTCTGTGCGTCAGCGTGCTCGGAAGGTCGCTGCCAGCACGGCAGAGCTCGTCCCTCGCTAATCGAAATTCCTATCGTCCTTCCAGGGGGATGCACAGATCCTCACGGAGAAGACCAGATGCTGCCGGCAGACAGGCTGCTTTCCCCAGTCCTGCCGTAGGACTGAAGAGCAGCCCCAAATCCACTGCGGCGGGCTGCTCGGCCGCCAGGCAGGAACGGCGAGCCGAAGCTGCCCTCCGCAGGATGCAAGGGAAACAACCCCTCCATGGGAAAGCCAAGAGCTAGGTCGTTTTCCGCGTGCAGCTGCCTTACCTTCCCGTAATTACGGACAAGGTTCACTTTTCTCTGTGTTACGCTGCAGACACAAAGTTTAAGGTCGAGAAGCTTTCAAAGTGAGTGAGGAGTCTGGAAGCCTCCCGTTGTCCTACAGCACCAAGCCCTAATACCCAAAAGCTGGACTGCCTTCAAGTAAATGTCTCTGACTAATTAAATGAAACAGGAGAATCCCTTCCACTGCCGGCTTTCTATAAACCTGATGCACACACTGGAAAGTGAAACCCCATAAATTTTTGCTAGATAACAGTGCTGCTTCTATGTTGATGTTTAAATATGGGCTTCTAACCAAAGCTGAGAACTGAGGTAACCTTTACTTTCAGTTAACACATAAAGGTCTACAATCACTCTATCTGATTAAGAATAATACTTATTAAAACCTGCACTCAGCCAGCAACATCTATAAATACTTTTAAATGCTGGTCAATTAATATTTTGTATGTCTCAAATTTTAATTTTATGTAACCATGTAATAACTACAAAACGAATCCTCCTTGCCAGCCTTATGTCACTTGGCCAACACTGCCAAGGTACAGCAGGCAACAGGTTTCAGAGCTGCTCCCTAAGGTTGCAAGGTTAAAGTGTTCTACTCAACCTTTGAAAGGATTTCACACTCAAAATAGAATCACCTGAATGCATGCGGATGCACAACAGGGTTTAGAGAGCAACACATGACACCCCACATCATAATCCAGTGTGCCCCGTGCAAAACACCCAGGAGATGTACGACCATACACAGTCCACAGAGCTTATGGCACTAGAACAAGGATGAGAGTGATTTTTACCCTCTATCCTATGCCATAGATTTATCTTAACCTGAGTCTGCAGAAGCAAGTATCCATAGTAAACAGAAGTAGAGCAAAACAAAAGCTTGAAAGTTCACAGGTGATTTTTTTTCCCCCACCAGAGCAGTGCTAGAGAATCCTCCAAGGAGATTACAGCCACAAGCACTTCACAGCCTGCAAAATTCTCTGACACGCCATACCTTTTGAGCATTTCTTTCCTACTGCACATTATAAGAGAAGGTGGCAGCCTGCTATGATGTGCCAGGCTGTGGAAAGCAAACATAGAACTGTCAGGTGTGTGCTTCATCTTGCTGTGACAGGGTTAGACCTCCTCACTGTCCCAATCTTGCCTTCCCCTTTCCCAAGGTCTTGCCCTATACTGAGCATCTCTTAAGGACACCATTTTCTCCACAAGTTTCGTGGTGCTCCTGATTTCCATTTCTCGGTTGTACAATATCATTTCTTAAAAGCAGAGTGTGCCCTGTGTGCTGCATTTCAGCACACTCAGCTCCAAAGACAAGACAATCAAGAGAAAGACAGAATCCACTTCTCAATTCAGCTTGTTTTTAAATGTATTTAAGTAGGCAGAAGGTGAGATTTTCAACAAGATCTCCTTGAAAACAGTGGGAGTATTCTTTGTAGCAGCATAGAAAGCAAAATTTTGAGTTCTGTTATGGTCCTCTACTGCCACCAGGAGTAAGATATCAAAAGCTGTAGGGTAGCAAAATCCCTTAGCAGCTCCTCAATGGTTGCAACAAAATCAATACCAAAAAAGCGGGCCACTCACCCGAATTTGGTGGACAGAACACCTCCCAGGGCAGAGCCAGCAATGATGCTCACTCCAAAGCAAAGGCCCAGCTTCCCCAAAGCACCAGCACGCTGGGAAGGAGTAGTCACATCTGTAATAATCTTCTGAGCACCTGCAGAGGGGAAAAAATATCCCTTGAAAGAAGCTTGCCACAGGGTTTGAGCAGATGCTCCAGCAGTTCCCATGGTTTTACTGCTAAGCCATTAAGAGCTTTTTGGGGTTTTGGGTTTTTTTTTTCCCAATTAAAACTTTTCTGGGCTGGTTTCTGGCCAGAGGCAGTTTCCCCAGCTCATAATTTTCACACTCCGCATGGAAGAGAGCCTCCAAATAAGCACTGGCCCTCCCCTCTGGGAGCCCCACAGTCCATCAGTTTTGAACACAACAGCCCACCAGTCAGGAAAACAGAACCATTCAAACCACTTAAATAAACCACTTCACAAGTGGCAAGAAGCATTATCAGCTTGAGTCCTCTTGCATGAGTTACATGGACTTCTAGTGGCTGAAGTTTATGTCTTTTACATGAAAAGTATAGGAAACATCAGCCAAAACAGAACAGCTTGGTGGGTAATGGAAAGTATTTTTGTAATCATGTTTACTTTTTACCAGTATGCTCGTTTTGCCAGGAGAAAGGGAAAAGCTTTCCTGTAAAATATCCTGGTTGCAAGAAGGCAGCTGAGAAGTCTGGGGTAACACTGCTCTCAGCAAGTGACTTTCACCCATGTCTGGATGGTCAAGGCCAAACAACTTCCTCAACACAGTATAGGAAAATGAACCTGGAACTCTGAACTACTAAGCACTGCTTTCCATAGCCAGTACACCTGCTGCTTCATGTTCCCACCATTTCATCCCTGAGGGCCATTACATGTTCTTCCTGCCTTCCTTCATGCTGCTGAGCCTGTTGACTTCCACTAAAACAAGCAAGAATGGGGAGAATCAGGCGGCAAAAGCAATTTGGTAAGCTACCCATCCCCTGTCTGACCTTACCTGGCATCCCATGCATGAAAAATGCTGGCAGCCTGGAGAGGAAGAGGAGGGGGATGCTGGTGGAGAGGGACATAATCAGGAAGAATACAATTCCAGATGCACAGGAGAGAATTAAGGCTGCTCGGGCACCAAATTGATCAGCAAACCTGGTACAGAAACGGCACAAGGTTGTCAGTTTTCTATTTAGGTTAGAAAA
>VZTF01010653.1:21274-36406 GCA_013397755.1 Cnemophilus loriae | reverse complement strand
AAAAAAAAAAAAAAAGACTTTGCAATAGTAAATCAATTTCGCTTCTATTTAAGGGGAAAAAAATGACACCACAACTAAACACACTAACAAACAACCACAAACCCCCCAAGCCCTGAAACACAAACAAGCAAAAACCTCAGTCAGGCCAGGTTTTGACCTAGCTCCAACTCTTTGCTGTAATTCAACTCCAAAAAGCTTAAAAAGTTCAAGTTGGACAAAGTCTGAGAGTACCACAGAAAGGGTTCTGAGCAACAGGGGCTAAGATGACCATAAAAGAGGCCTTAGCTAGAGTTTCTCATTGGAATTCCTCCTTCCTTCACTTTATTGAAGCTGCATATTACAGTTAGCAGAGGAACACTACCTTGCATAGCAATTAGTTGTGCTTACACTAGGAGGAACAACCCCCTAAAAAATGCCAGGGTTGGTCTACAAACAGAGCTAAGCTTAAGTAACTAAAAGGTTTTGTGTTGAGGGAGAGGTACAGGTCAAAACTTTGCTGTTTACATGTAAGCCGGGGAAGTTTACATTTGCTGTTTGTAACCTAAAGACCACAAATCATTACATTGTTGGTGTGGGGTTTTTTTTGTTTTGTTACTTAAGAGTAAAGACAGTACTTTATCTTCTCATGTCTGTTTAGGGGCATCAAGCAAGAACACGAAGAACTGAGCTAAGCAACACTTTCTATCCCCTTTCTTCCTATTTTCTATTTAATCTGTCCTTACACTGATATCAAAGCAGTCTCGTGTCTAGAAAAATCCTTTTTATCTCAAACCTACATTGCAAATTTTGGCTTCAATCTGGCAATAGACACCTTCAGTCCCAAACAGATTCTGGTTTTCCATTTTCCCTCCCTTCAGCAGTGATTCTGGATATTAGTGAATGACATGCACGGAGGAGAACCAGATTTCAGATGGCACCAGATCCAGGACAGAAATACTACTCTAGGTTTGTGTATTAATAGGAAAAGCATTAAAAGTGGGCCCTTTTCACCATCTCCATTCTTAGAAATGCATCTTCTGCCAAGCAGTACTGTAGAATCAAATGTTGCTGTTATTTATTTTAAAATGTGTCCAAGGGGTGAGATCAGATCCTCAAAGTGCCACACTCCACATACCAGAGGATCCTGCAGAGCTCCCAATCTACATCAGCCAGAAAAGTAAATTCTCTGTAGGTAAACTGAAGCACACACCAGCTCCCTATCCATTTATTAATTTGTTGATCAGTAGCAGGATCAAGAAGAGAAGTTAGATTTTCTCACTCTCATTTTAGTTTTCTGTCACTGAGTTAGACACCTCTTTCAGGGTTTTATTTTTCCTGGTCTTTGGGAATGCATTCTCCCACCGCTCAAATTTTTTAGGGCTATTTACATTTCATTAGGAATGGGAAAGTCTGTTCCATGGAGTAAAGAGGCAGAAAACCCAAGTCTTTTCCACTCTTTTCTTATTTTGATAGCTGAGTTTATAGATATTCTTAAAAGATTCTTAGACGTTCTTAAAGGTCCATGCAAGTCTAAATTTGTATTCAACATGGATGCAGATTCAGCTGAAGAAATGACACAGCCTTCAATTATTGTCATTGACAGCTCTACTTACCATCAATAAATACCCTCCTTTTCTTTGGTTTCCCAGTCACAAGACATTTCTAAGGTTACACATGGATATAAAACATTTGCAGGATTAAGCTGTTAGGACCTGGGCTCTGAGGACTTTGGTGGTTTAAGCCCATTCCCAGGATATTGTTACACTTAAATGTGTGTCATTAAAATGTAGCTAAGTTAATATAAAGGCTGCTTCTATGCTGCAGTATTTCTAATAATAGCATTTATTTTTCCCTTGCTCATTATGAAATCCTCAAACATTTCAACAGGACCACAAACCAGAACTAAATGATTTTTATGAAAGTGTAAAAATGCCTGGCCTTTTTCAGGTATGTAAAGGGTCATGAGAATCATTCTCACTTACCTTCCAAAAATGTAACCTCCCACGAGCTGGAGGACACCAAAGACGGTCTGGAGATAGCCAAACCCCACTGAATCCAAACCTAGGCTCTTTGCCAATTGTTGGTGTGGGAAAAAAAAAACCAAAACCAACAACCAAACCAAAACCAACAAATAAATGGAAAAGCAGCATACTATATTTATGAATAAACATCTTAATGTCTGTGTGGAGAGGATCACAGCTCCAACCAACCACTTCCTTCAGCTCCCCATCCCTATAGAGGAAATTTTCATTGGGCCAAACACTGGTTGCTTAATAGAGACCAAATGTCCCACACCCTGAAGGACAAGGGGATGTGATCGATTTTGCACCAGGCGACAAGTCCATATCACCATTTACCTTTGCAGTTCAACATATTTAGCAGCTGCTAAGGGGGATGAGGGAAATTTTAAATGCCTTCCTGCCTCCAGACCCTGCACCTGGAGCAGCCCAATCACCCTCTGGGAGATGATTATGGAAAAGTCTTGGAGCTTTTGTTTAAGCAAGCAAGCCAGAATCAATGCAAGAACATGATAAGCAAATACTGCCTTTAATGGATGGTACACCCACAACCTGAGCTGGCAAAAAGAGCAACCTTGAAGAGCCACAATACTTTGGAGTTTTTTATTTAAATACTTTATAGTCAATGGACAATTATTTCTGATTCATGTTTTTGTTTAGCCTGGAGGTGCAGGGAGACTTTATCTCTCTCTACAACTGCCTGAAAGGGATTTGTAGCCAGGTGGGGTCAGTCTCTTCTCACAAGTAACTAGCAATAGGACAAGAGGAAATGACCTCAAGTTGTGCCAGGGATGGTTTAGATTGGATATTGCGAAACGTTTCTGCACTGAGAGGACTGTCAAGCGCCGGAACAGAGTGCCCAGGGTAGTGGTGAAATCACCATCGCCGAAGGTATCTTAAAAACGTGTAGATGTGGCGCTCAGGGACATGGTTTGGTGGTGGAGTTGGCATTGTTAGGTTTCTGATTGGACTCAATGATCCTAAGGATCTTTTCCAACCTAGAGTCCTGATTGATTCTATAAAATCAGACAGAAGAGTCCAGTAAGTGAGAAGCAATGAATCCTACTGAGCTGGTTAATTACGCACTCAGAAAAACCCACCTTTGATCTGAAACCTCTGCTTCCTGATAGCTGCTGGTTGGGTCCCTCTCACACTCCAAGCAAGAAGACACCAACTTCACGCAGAGCCCTCAGGCCACGAAAGGGCTCTAGATCCTACTGCAGCCCACGTAATAAAGCAGCTTTGATGGCCTGGGCATACCCTGGACAGAGACACAGCCTGCCTGCTTGGTAAGGATACCAAGTATTCCTTTCCATTTCAAGGATACCTTTCCTCTTTCCTGCTAGAAGCTATCTTCTGACTTTACTGGAAAACTACAGAGCCTAGCATTGAAGGAAATGTGCTGTGAAGCAAGAGAACCCATACTCACAGGCATAAGTCCCAGCTGCATGAAGAGACAGGTCAGGTCTAGAGCTGCAACCACATAGGCAACACGGATCACTTGTCTCCTCTTGGCCTCTCCCAGGTGGCCACTCTCCCTCAGGGTCTCATTCCTCATTCCTGAGGCTTCTTCCTCACCTTCAGAGCTGGTTTTTACATTCATAGTGCTCACAGAATGACTTTCTAGAAAATGACACGAAGGCACTTCCTAGCTGCGAATATGAAGCGTAGATAAGGCGCAGAAGTTGTGTGCACAGTTCAAAGCTTACAGTGTGAAAGGTGCTGAGCCAGCGTGCCACGGATTTAATGTTTCTTTCCTTCTTTTTTCCTCTTTCCTTTGCTTACTTGCCAGGCAGGATCAAAAGTAAACATGCATCAAACCACAGATCTGGTTCTTCAGCCTTGTCCCAGGTGGGCTCACTGCCCCAAGTGCCATCACAACAAAGATCAGGTGGAGTGTCCCAGCAAAGCGAAAGTAAACATTGCCCCAGACAAGAGCACGTGATAAGCTCTTCAACTCTTTTAACTGTTTCACTTCCTTCACTTCTATTTCCCCTGGTGGCTCAGGAGAGATGACTGTTTTAATTCTTCATGAAAGGCACTTTGCTTTTATTTTTGGAGATTGCAAGAGAAGCTTACAGCAGAACAGCTATTTCCAATTCCAGTAGGTTTATACAGATCCTGGAACAAACATAGGTCTTGCATGCAGTTAAAGCCCCTCTCATCAACACCTTTACCTGAGCCATTTTCCCTCCTTTATCAGGTGCTGCAAATTTATAGTAATTATGAGCTAGCAAATGTACACATATGACTCTACTCAGACTACAGTTTACCAGCCAAGGTCAAAAACATTAAAAAAAAAAAAAGTAATAAATCCAAACAAATCATGAGGCTGACTGCTAGCTGGGGAATGAAATAAATAAGACTTGTTTGGCCTTTGGGGGTTTTGTTGCTTGCTTGCTTGTTTACTTGGGGTTTTATTTGTTTGTCTGCTTGCTTGTTTGCTTGGGGGTTTATTTGTTCGTTTTCTTACACGTTGAGGCCTGGAAGTCTGGTTGAGGATTATCTTTATTTTGAAGAGAAAAAGAAGGGAGAGATTCCAATGCTCTGACTTTGTAGAATTATAGGACTTTTGGAAGGAAGGGAACTGGAGATCTCATCCACCCTACTGCTTGAACACATTGGTTCAGCTGTGGCTTTTTCTAGGCAGGCTTCGAAAATCTCAAAAAAAAAAGACATTTGCCCCTTCTCGGAGTATCTGGGAAAGAAGTTCTTCCTACTGTCCAATCTGAATTTCTTGTGCTGCAGCTTGACCATGTCATCCAGTCCCTCTAATTTAGTAACACCTCAGCTCAGAAACAGAGTCTTGACTCACCATGAAGACTGACACAGAGACACACACAGATGTCTGCTGGCTTGGATCTGGAGTGGTTGTCAGAGCTCTAGGATTCCAACCAAGCCTAGGAAGAGTGACCTGTAAGATCTCTGGGCACACCTTGTTGTTCAACATGTCACCATCGAGCCCTGGGATTTGCTGAAGGCTGCCAGGCTGTACCTCCTGGCAAAGGAGGAGAAAGTCCAAAGGTTAAATCTTTCACCAGAGTTGGGTACCATACCACTGGAGATTGCACAGAAACAACCCTTCACAAACTCACAGCATGAGTGAAAAAAACACCTTTAAAAATGACTTTCCTACAGCAAGACCGGCACTCAAGCAGATCCAACTCACAAGATGCCAGAACTTGTATTTGTTACTGAGGAAGGATGATTACCCAGCACGTATCCCAGCTTAGCAAAGGATCAGTGCTCGACATTTGGTTCATCTCAGAGCAAAACAATGGATTTGCCTGCACTTTGAATGTCCTTCAGCACAGTACCAACATCATCACTCCCTCGCTTGTGCTGGATAGGCACAATGTACAAATTACCATTGAATAGAAGAGTAAAATTAATGACAGAACTCTGTTCATGGAGCTTTCGAGACAACCAAAAAAGTGACTCATGCAAATGTAATGTAAAACAGTACTTACAGGAAACCTTGCTGCCTTGGACTTGAAAAGCATCAAGTGAGTTTGTCTCAGCAGCAACTGAAAACAGATCCCAGCAAGGCGACCAGGGAAGCAAAGACTTGCAGATGCAGCCACTCTCCACCAGATAGGAGCCCAGTCCTGCCAAGGCATGCAGTGCAGGCAGCTAGCCAGCCACATGCTTCTTCTTCCTTGGATTTGGCTTCTTTTTACTGGCATTGACAAGGGAAGTGGAGTAAAAAACCACAGAGTTTAATTTCCAGCCTCTGGGGCAAAAGGCACAGTTCTAAAAAGCAGCAAGCTAAACTTGGTGGCTGGTGTTGAGGTGTCCATGGAGAATAAGCTGTAATCATCAGTTCCTGTATGCCCCTGGATGGCTCAGCACCCAAGTGCTCCTTAGCATCCCAGATCAGGCTGCAAGTAAGAAAGTGCTCTGGGCCCAACTTGGTGATCCTCTTCCAGCAGTAGTCTCCTTGGGCAGGATCACTTCTCTCCCCATGGCACATGTCCATGCTGCCCTGGCCCCAAGGATGCAGGGATGAGTTATATTCTCCAAACCTGGCCAAGATGCTGGCAGCCTCAAACCATCTCAGTATCCTTTCGCAAGGTCTTCTGCACAGGAACATGGACTTTCCTGACTTTCAGCACCTGACTTTTAGAATCTTGCCCCATGAATCAATCGGCCTAAGGGCTAAATGTGGCAGCACTGATGGAAATAGAGCCAGTGTAATCAACCCAAGGCAGATTCTCCTCCTCCCCTGAGTGAGAAGTCTGACTGAAAATGTCCGCAGGAGCCTAAGTATGGTGGGGATTAACCCTGTTCCCAGCTGTGCTCTGCTGAACATCATGTTTGCAGCCATGCAGCTCGGGGCCAGCTCATTTATACCTCTAGTGATAATGCACCACTAATGACAGATGGCATAAGCTGGCACTGCACTTTTATCTAAAGGCTCTTTCTGGCTCAATTAGAGACTACACCATGGGTAGCACTCGGTCCCTGACAAGCCATCTTTGAAAAAGAAAACTGATTTTAAAACTAGGGAGGAACAGGTTATGAAGAGGAAATGAATTTTCTTGGGTAGGATAAATAAACTTTGAATAGACATATATTTCAGGGAGAATACCATGGAAACGAGCAAGGAGATAAATATCTTGTGGTAAAATTGCAGATTAGTCCATTAGCTATGCATTAAGCCTTGACACTTATTCTCAGCAATTCTGGAGTATTTATAGTTGCCTTTCCTGGTATATCTTTCCTGAGACCTGGTGATGTCTGAAAAAAATAGAGCAGGAAACCTGAGAACATCTCTTAAAAAATCATAAAGGCTCACTGTTTATGTTACTTGGGCAGAATTTTTTTCTGAAACTATTAGAATGGGAAGCAAGGCTAGTACATGCATAGGGAAGGGAAATCCACCCACATCAACACCAGAAGCTGAAAATGTTGGTTGGAAAACAATAAACTGTGGGGAAATAAGTCTCAAATCCTTCTCTGACCTTGTATTTTTTCACAGTGGAAGTTTAATATGATCTGGAGGAACACAAGGTACCCTGGGTGAGAGCCTGCAGAGAGTCAAAACAAGTTTTCAGCCCCAAAAGAGCCTTGAAGAGGGATGAAACTGCAGATGTACTGCCCAGCAATGAAGGGCATCTCTCAGGCCTCAATCCTCTAAGAATTTGAACTGGCTGGTCTCTTCAGCTACACAAAAAATCAGTGGGATGAACCAAATCCTGCTCCAACATAGATCAGTCACAAATCCCTGCCCTTGTGGGTATGTATCCGTACCCATGGCAAGCATGACAGCTGGCTGGGAATGCCAGGGAGGGAATCACTGCCTCTTGCTGTCAGCAAGCAAAGAGAAACAGCATTTCTATGTGCTGTGTACTGCGGGTGCCAGGAGGGCCATGAGGTGTCAGATGAATCATTATGAACATACCTCATCTTCCCTGCCCAAGAAGCAGCAGAGATAACCCTTCCTCTCTTTGGAAGAGCACTGAGAGGCCACCAACCAAAAACAGTGAGGCAGGCAGACATTCAGACAAGGCAGGACATAACAACCCTTCACAGAGACAGAATCCCCAGGGAGCCATTGTCCTGGGCATGTTTCTTAAACTCTGTAATATGAGAAAGGAAATGGAAGAATTATCTCGAAGTGATTCCTCAGTAGTGGGAATGCTGAACGGCTGTAATGAGGGAAACTGCTCGACACCAGCCATGGTCGGTGGGAGCCATCAAATCTGCAGGATCTGGCCTGATCCCTCTCTTTCCCCGACCCTGAGACTGAGGGAACAGGCCTCATTTGTATTCTGGTGAAAGATTTATACAGTTAAGCAAATAAGAGCATAGATGGCCTGGTATTGCCAAAATTATATCCCAAGATTGTTGACTGATTTATTCCTTTGTCTAACTGTGTGCATGAAAAAAGCAGCTCACTAATGAACGGAAAAAGACTCCACATGGCCAGCAAAAAAAAAAAAAAAAGAAGCCATGTTTAGTTTACAAAATAGCACAGTCTTCAGGGATTTTCATAAAAACTGCAGACAGTCCAAATCGACAATGAAATCAGATTCCTGGTAGCTGCTGAACTCTTTTGGCTTCTTCTATGTGTGTATTAAATTGCAAAAAGCAATTATTTATGATTTGTTTTTATAAAAATGCTGGTGCACTTACTATGCCTGGCAAATTATTTTGTGAACTGGAAAAGGCTATTGTTCATTCTCTTGGTAAAGTCTTTGTTACTTAGCATATTAAACTGCAAATCACATTTTATCTGAAAGGTCCCTTCCAACCCGAAGCATTCTATGATTCTATGAAATATGGCTGGTTATTATTAACTTTTTAATGGTAAACCCCCAAAGCTCCAACTAATACTGAGGCCCTGTTTGGTGCCCTGTAAACACGAAAAGAGGTTGAGACTCAGATGAGGGAAAAGTATTAAATCCTCCGTGTCTTGCAGATGGGACTCTAACAGACAGACAGAGGGGTTTAATGACTTCCCTGAAAACAGAGGAAGTCTGTGGAAGAGGCTGGAGTCAGATTCAATCACCCTTTGGATGCCAGTTCCCTTGTTTAACCACAGGGCAGTTTCTTCTCTCTAATATTCTGGAAAAATTAAAATAAAAGAGAACATTTCTGAATACTGGAATTTGACAACAAAACATGCAGATGAGGCAGAGACTGTGTCAATTGTAAAAGAGTTTTGGAAAAATTCTGTGGCCTGAATTCAGGAGAGTTACACCAAAAATAACATGACCAAATAGGAAGAAAAACTCAGTTCTTTGTACCCATCCAGTCTCCTGGGCTCCAGCAGGACCTAACCAGGGCAGGAGCCTCCTGTGCCTGCTCACACTAAGTGGCACCTTGTGTAGGATGACTTCAGCTCAGCCAGAGGAATCACCTCTGCATCATCTCCCAGGTGCGGCCACGGCTGGGGCCCTCCCTACCCAGAATCTCTCCTGAGCAAACAGAAACCCCTCAGGTTTCAATGAGCTGCTGCCATGCAGTGCAGAAGGGCTGCTGGGCTGCTTCTCCTTCAAGCAGGGACATAAAAAACCAGCAAATGCCTCCAGTCTGTTATGCCAGAACATTAAAGGATCAGCAAGCAAAAGATGACCCGCAGTGAGAGCCCAGGTCTGCTGCATGACCTCTCTGCTGGGCAAATGGTCTGCCCCAGACTTGACATTCTTCTTCCACAAGCCACACCTGTTTTAACCAAGCCTGACCCGTCCATCTCTGTAGGAAACTGTGATTGAAAGACTGGTTATTCCACCAGCTGCTGAGCAGGGTCCAGGCAAAACTCCACACACTAATAAGCCGTGGTGACAGCCCAGAATCAATGGATGCTTCTGCTGCCTCTGTGGTTGTGTCTTCAGCTTCCTGGCATGTTGGCATGCCCAGTCTTCAGACAACTCGCTGCTGGATAACGGATGAAGCCCTGGGCTCCAAGATACACAGAGTGCATTGGGAGTCCAGGGTTCATAGCCAAAGAATATGCTAGAAGTGACAAATCCAGATACGCACACACACACACAAATAGAGCCTCATACTTCGCCTGCAATGTGCAATATTTCATTCAGCTGGTATTACACAGCCACCTTCTGGAATCGCAGCAATGTCTGGAATGCAAAAGCTGTTTATCATTTAAATAACATTTAGGCCATTATAATTTATATGAGAATTGTGACTGATTGGGGCTGTATGGAGCTTCTTGTTGTGGTTTGCTGTAGGAATGCTGCAGATTTCCTCTGCACACATAACATTCTGCACACAATGGGAGTCCCAGACATTTTCAACTAGTCTCAAGCCTTCTGCCTTTACCAAAACATTTTCCTGTGTCAGAATCAAACAATTGCCTGATTTATAAATCTCAAGCATTCAGGAGACCACCAGCAACACAATGTAACAAGAATCTCTCTGTCATTCGGCCTTCCAACAAAGCTATACACAGCACAAACAAAACATGGGTGTGTACCCAGTGTTCCTGCTAGTGCACATTTCTGTATGGAGCAACTAGAAAAGGGCAAAGTGTGTGTCTGTAAAACCTTCCACATCCCAGAGACAGCTTCCCCACACAGAAGAGGGTCTTGTGCTACATGCTGAGACAAATCCTTACCAGCTTGGGGCCAGGGGAGACATTTTCTAGCCATGAGTGGAAAGAGGGCAGCTGACCCCATGGCTTCATCCCCTACACAAGTGGGGAATAAACCTGTGTTGCAGATATTTGCTGCCTATAGCTAGAAGAGACAAAGGTATCCAGAGTCATGCGTGGCTGGATTTATCAGCAGCTCGAAAGTGGTGAAATGTGCAAACATGGCTTCACAGCCTCTGATCTGTCTGGGCGCTAAATGACTTACAAAGCCTCATCCAAGGTCCTTATTTTTCTCCCTCTAAGCAAAACACCTCATTTCAGATGAAAGCTTGAATGGCCTTGTAAATTCATTCAAAAAAACAACATTTTTAAAGACCTGGAAGACACCAGCCCTTGGACGTATCCTCTCTGCCAGCTAGGTCTGCATCCCCTCCATCAGCAATAAAGGCTATAATTGTAGAACAATTACAATCTTGGTTTTAGTTAGAAATACAAGAGCAATGACAATCCTACAAATGCTGGTTTTTTTTGTTCAAACCACCAGAAAGCTTTGGAGATGCTTCACTGTTTCCTCCTAGCCTGCCCATCCAACCTCTGCTTAAATTTACCTGAGACAAAAAGAAATCAAACCTCCTTTGCTGGAAGTGGGAATTACTCATGGACTCCTTAGCACTGAGATTGTAGGGGGAACCCACGAAAGGCTCTTGAGTGTGATATGAGGAATATTCACGGTGGTTTGGGGAAAATTTTCAAGCAAAACCAATGTTGAATGCTGAATACAACTCTAGCATGGACAGATGGATGAGAGTGGAAAAGTTTAGAAGACACATCCCTACGCTCACCCTACTCTATCATATAATTAAGTCCCACTTCAGATATATCTGCAATTTTGCTGTAAGCCAGAACCTGCACGGTACCACTCGATTCTCTGTATGGCACCATTCAACCTCTATAGGCATGGCCTTCCTGCAGAGCAAAGGATAAGGATGCATTTCTAACATGTTGCAGGTATGTCTGACACACACAAGAAACCCCCAAACCTGCTCAACTGTGTCTTTAAAGTGGTCTCTTGAAAGCTCATTTCTTACAATAATTATTTGGAATTATTTTGGAACAACACCAGGACCTGTGAATTAAATTTGTCTCTCTTTGTAAAGAATTCAGAGCAAACTTTGCACACGGTTAGGATCCAGCCCTGGCATCAGGACATGAGTGGCACACACAAATTTTCCCAAGATAAAATCCCTAAGAGCTATTTATTTTTAAAAAAATATTTTGAAATACTTTTTAAAGCTTGTCTCCAAGATGATCACAGGCTCACAACCCAGAAATCCAGCAAGTTCTACAAATTTTTAGACTAGCTCTGTAAAACTGCCCCAGGGAGAGTGCTGGGAAGTAATTTTCCAACTTCCAACATTCACTGGGTCCTGAAGGCTCCTGTTAAAACCAACACCAGTCTACTCAGCAGGTCTGCCCAGCCTCTCTCCTCACTAACTTCAAAACAATAAGGATTTATTCCTTTTATTTATTGCCCAGTACAGCTAGGGGAGTAGTGACTTATATTCCTTCTGAGCCTCATCAATCAAATTGCCAAATTCAGCCATCTCTGCACAGGTGAAGCAACAACCACCACAAATCCCACTGGAGGTGCCCTCAGAGGCTGCAGGACTGCTGGGGCAGGTCAGAGGCAAATCGTGCTTAATGGCTGTGGTGCATGAAAAGAAAAGACTCTAGATTAAATTTGCAGCCTGGTGGTTAAAAAAAGAAAAAAAAATCCATTCTTCCATCTGCAAAGCAAGTGCATTTGATCTAGAAAGCAATAAGATTCTGTAAACATAACACCTCTGGATGTATTTCTTTCCTTCCAGAGCAAACTCACAACCATTTAGCCACTGTCAGCTTAAATGATTTCACCTGGTTTCTATTTTCTCTTTGAATACCAACGATGACCAGTTGACTCATTTTTACTTTGAGAAGCACAGGATCTGGATTACTTGGCTTTAGACTAAAACCACGACCCCAATTCACTGGGAATTTTGCCTCCGATTTCTATGCTGCCAGGATTTAACTTTCAAGTCTTTCATCCAGCTCCTCTTCTGCTTTTACTGTTAGGAAAACATTTGCTTCAGACCCATTTGGTCATGACTACGTTTGAGAATGTGTCTCATGGTTCACACTAGAAGAATTTGTACCATGTCATTTTGAAATGCCTTCACGTGCACGCTCACTGGGGGGGCAGTGAGATTTCTGCTGTCTTGCACAGCATCAGGGTGTGTCTTTAACGGCACCTTCATGGAATTAAAGTTTAACTGAGAATCAGGTACAAATTAATCTCTTTGTGCCTGATTCTCCTGTCCTAAGTTCAAAATTCATCCCACTTGAAACTGAGAGCTGGGCAGCTGGAGCTCACTGCCCTACACACTTGTTTTAGCAATAGCTCCTGAAAGACGTTTCAGAGCCGCTGCTAAGGGGAACTTTTAAGGCTACAGCATAACCTGATGATTTTTCAACCTGGTCACAGCACAGGAAAAAACTTGACTTTCTCCTGGCCTCCACCATCTACCAAGGGACATTACAATCACATGTAATCAGAGTATTTAGTAACATTTCCAACCATGACCTCAGGAAACAGGTCCTTCCAGCCTCTGTCCAAACCTCAAGAACTGGCTCATTAAGAAATAGCTGTGTCAGTGGGTGCAATGCAAACCACTAGAAAGCCTTTAGGCCAGTGTTACCTGTACTCTTGCACCTCTCAGCTCTGCAGGATGCTGAAGGCTAGTGGGATTTGTGCTGACTGCTGCTGTGGATGGCACACACACGTCCTTAGATGCGGCCCCAAATATAACACAGGCTGAGCTCCCAGCAATGAGTCACAGCACTAATTGTTCTGCATTGTACAAATGTGCTCGTGGTGTGCTCCTGGAACCAGGCACAATTAACTCCTCACTCCGTAGGAACACATACCTGATTGTGGGAATGGCAGCCCTATTATGGTTAAACTGCTGTAAAATGAATGTGATGGACTCCCCCAAGGAAGCTCATTGAACCACTCCCTCTGCAGGTTCATCACTGGCTGGGCAATGTTTGGTCCACATTCAGTGCTTGCAGCAAAAATTAATGTTATGATTCT
Organism: Cnemophilus loriae; assembly: GCA_013397755.1. Taxonomy (NCBI): domain Eukaryota; kingdom Metazoa; phylum Chordata; class Aves; order Passeriformes; family Corvidae; genus Cnemophilus; species Cnemophilus loriae. The sequence continues at coordinate 23,223 of VZTF01010653.1, read as the reverse complement.
AGAAGAGAGATTATAAAGTGATTGCTTTTCAAGATTAAGAAAAAAATAAAATTTTAGTGCTGTGCCTTCAGAAAGTTACTACCCTAAAAGCAAATTTAAAGCCGTAGGCGAGAAGATAAATTAATCAAAGAATACAAACAAGAAGCTGAGGGGTGAAGAGGGAGGAAAGATTATCTCATCATGCTGCGTCATTGCAGGATATCTCAACACCCCATCGCAGGGAATGGAGGGAGCAAGCCCTGAGGGAGAGGCAGAAAAGAAGAGGGAATCCAGCTTGGGGTGCAAGAGAAGGAACAGCCAGGTCCCACAGCACTGTATTACTTTGCCAAACACTCATAGAGAGGGAACCTGCCACAGGAAAATGTAAAAGAAACTCCTGGGGCTCCTTGAGACATGCCGGGCTTCCATGAAGCCAGACAAGTGTCTCCAGGTCTGCATCCTCTACAACTGTATCTGCTTCTCTTGGACTGCCAGGGTTAGAGCTGCCATTGAGCTAAGTCACTATCTGTCATATTTGAGAAGTGGCAGTTTGGTGAAGTTCCCAGTGACTGAAAAAGGGGAAACAAAACGCTCACTTCTAAAAAGGAGATAAAGGAATTTGGCTAGAAAGTGTTGGTAACAGACCAGTGTTTTGGCTACTGCTGAGCAGCGCTGGCACAGCACCAGCACTGTCCTGGAGGGGACGCAACCAGGCCACTGATCCAAACTAACCAAAGGGATATTTCATACCTTATGATATCAGATGCCATCCACAGGGACCTTAACAGGCTTGAGAGATGGGACCGTGTGAACCTCCTGGAGCTCAACAAGGCCAAGTGCAAGGTCCTGCACGTGTGTCAGGGCAATCCCAAGCACAAATTCAGACTGGCCAGAGAACGGACTGAGAGCAGCCCTGGGGAGGAGGACTTGAGGGTGTTGGTAGATGAGAAGCTCAACGTGACCCAGCAAAGTGCCCTTGCAACCCAAAAGCCAGCAGCATCCTGGGCTGCATCAAGAGCAGTGTGGGCAGCAGGGCAAGGGAGGGGATTCTGCCCCTCTACTCCACTTCCATGAGACACCACCTGGAGTGCTGCGTCCAGCTCTGGGACTCCCAAAATAAGGATGTGGACTTGCTGGAGTGAGTCCAGAGGAGGCCCATCATGAAGATGATCAGAGGGCTGGAGTCCCTCTCCTACAAAGACACACTGGAACAGCTGGAACAGCTGGGACTTTAGAATGGCCTTCCAGTACCTAAAAGGGGCCTAAAGGAAAGACAGGAAGGGATTCTTTATAGGGAGTGCAGTGACAGAACGAGGGCGAATGGTTTTAAACCAAAAGATTTAGAATAGATATTAGGAAGAAATTCTTTACTGTGGGGATGGTGAGGCAGTGGCACAGGTTGCCCAGAGAAGTTGGGGATGCCCCGACCCTAGGAATGTTCAAGGCCAGGTTGGATGGGGCTCTGAGCAAGCTGGTCTAGTTGAAAGTGTCCCCGCCCATGCCAGGGGGATTGGAACACATAACCTTTAATGTCCCTTGCAATACAAGCCATTCTATGATAGCCAAGTTACATCTCAACCCTAATTTTTCACAGAATAAAGTGAGTGTATACTTCTATTCACAAATCTTGCCACAGAATCGTACAAACTTGGAGCAACTTGAAAAATCTCTAGGATGGTGATTATAGCTACAATGTATTTCCTTACTCTATAAGCACTATGCACACCGTATGGAATTAAAATCTGCACCTTTCCATAACCTGCTCTCCCCTGAGCTNCCCGGGGGCGAGCGGGGGAACGGGGCGGGCGAGCGCCCGGCGCTCCGGGCCGGCCGACATTAGAGGGCACCATTGCCCCGCGCATCGCCGCGTCCCCGGCTCCGGGCCGCGGCCGGACAGGGGCTCCGGCTGGCGCCGAGGGGCAGAGACCTGCGGGACGGGGAGAGACGAGGTGGGGGCACGGCCCGAGCGC
>VZTF01010367.1:0-12619 GCA_013397755.1 Cnemophilus loriae | reverse complement strand
GGCGGGGCCCCGCGGGGGCGGGGCCGCGCTCCAGCGGCTCCTCCCCGGGATCCCCACGCCGGGCGCGACCCTGGCTGCGCCCGCTCCTCCCGGCCCCTTCCCGACACTGGTTCTGAAAGAAATTTGTAGGATCTGTGTGACTACGAATCCAGAGAAGGGCAAAAAAGCTGGTGAAGGGTCTGGAGTGTAAGTTCTATGAGGAGCCGCAGAGGGAGCTGGGGGTGTCCAGCCGGGAGAAAAGGAGGCTCAGGGGGGATCTTATCACAGTCTACAACTGCCTGAAAGGAGGATGTAGCCAGGTGGCGGTCGGCATCTTCTCCCAGCCTACCAGCGACAGGACAAGAAGACATAGCCTCAAGTTTCACCAGGGGAGGTTTAGGTTGGACATCAGGAGGAATTTCTTCCCAGAAGGAGTGATTAGACATTGGAATGGGCTGCCCAGAGCGGCGGTGGAGTCACCGTCCCGGGAGGTGTTTAAGGAAAGACAGGACGATGCACTCAATGCCATGATCTGGTTGACACGATGGTGTTTGGTCATGGCTTGGACTCCATGATCTCAGAGGTCTTTTCCAACCGAACTGATTCTGTGGTTCCGTCATTCCGGGGCTGCTTCAGAGCATCCTGTGGCTTGTGCTCCAAGCAACATCAAGGCTGTTTTTGAGGTCCTGAAGCAAAAATAAAGCAAAGATTTATTTTAACCATTTTACAATTCCATTCTCCTCCTAATAGTGAAATATATGCTATGAAGGGGCTGATAATTATTGGATGAATTATATCTAGCCTCTAAATTGCCAGCTGTGGGGGAGAAGCTTCTAAGGAGCTGTAGCATCTTCCCTGCACACACATTCCCTCTCCCTGCAGGGGCACTGCTCTGGCACCACGCGGGAGAACTTGGGCAGCCAAGGCTGTCCCTGTCCTTTGCAGAAATGACAGTAAAACCAGGTGAAATTGACACTGGACGTACACATCCTTGTTCTGCAGTAGACATTCTTGTGGTACTTGCCCCTTTTTTTCTGTGTGTTGTTGGGTTTGGGGTTTGGTTTTTTGTTGTTGCTATTTGCTTCTAAGAAACAACAGAAAGTGATGAGATTTAAGAATCTTTATTATCTTTCTCATCTTCCTTGTCCTATTCTGGAAGCAGACACAGGCCTCAGCACAGAATTTCTTGGGAAAAAAAAATAGTGATACTTACTTTACTATGCTTGCTATCATCAAGATCTGGATACATTTCTGGACAGATTTCTGAAACGTTCAAACACTATTGCCAGTGCATTCTACAAGTAAGAATTCATCTTCACATCTTTCTAACAACAGTGCTCCTTCAGTTTTCTCTCCTTTATTTTAACCCCACATCAATGTGACTGGGCCTGGACTCTCCTGACAGCTCCTTTTCGACGTCTGAGCACTGAGTTACGCTGGGGGAGAATTGCTTAAGCAGCAAGTTACAATATCATATCATTTGTCTCCTGGAAAATGGCTCTCTTCTTTTCTGCACGCTCCTTAGATGGTGTTAATTAGCAAGACTACCAGATCAGCTTTAAGAATATTCCGTAAGAGGGTAATTCAAACATTTGTCACATGGTGGTGACAAAGTACATAAAATGAAACTCAGCAACAGGTTAATGAGCTCTCAGCAAGAGCGTGAGATTACAGACATCTGTGGCACTTTGATAAGTGCACTGTAGACAGTGAGAGCTGACCTGATGGGGCTACGTACAGCCTGTGTCTCTCCTAAGGAGACAGGAGCAGTGTGACTATTAGCTTGGGAGGGAAGAGGAGAGGTGGTGGTGATGTCACCATGGTGTGCGCAATGGATTTAGTCTGGAGAGCTCTTCTGCACACTACTGAAACCCAACTGTATTAAAAGTGTATTTGAACATAATGATTGGAAATAAGTAATAAATATTGCAGTGAATATGATGTTATCATAAGAGTGCCACTAGTAAGCATTATAGACTGCTCTTGCATCTCTAATACTTAATTTATTTCTTGTTGTTACTTTGGGCCCTTTCTGGTAGACCGTGAAGCCCATAGCTCATGAGAGGTCTTGGAAAAGTTGTGATGATGCTTGACAGTAAAGTATTTCTAATTATTTCCTTAAATAACCTGAAAACTTGTCTTTCTTTTTTATCTGTGTGCTGAGACAGTTTAAAATAAACGTTACTAACGGACATGTCCCTCAGGAGAAAGCGTATCTATCTCATCACGTGTTTTAGACAAGGTTTCCCCGGTCTAAAGTTCGCACTGAAATCTGTTACACAATTACGTGCAGAGCTTCTAGCAGTCCCTGGGAACAGCCTTTCTCTGCAGCCAGCAAATCCAGGGAAAGGGGCTTTGAGCCACTGGTCCTCCTGCAGTGCCGAGGAGGCTCGGGGCCCGCAGGTGCAGAGAGAAGCAGCACGGAGTTACCACCAGCCTTTTGGATGCAGCACTGAGAACCCTGAGCGGGTGCTTGGGGTGGCCACAAAGCCCCAGAAAGAGCATCTCCCCGAGAGCCAGCCCAGGCTGCAGCGGAGAGCAGCAGCCCTTGCCAGAAGCCTCTGAGTAGAGGGCCGTACCAGGACCCCCAGTGCTAGGAGAGAGGGCTCCTCACAGGGCTGCAGAGGAGGCATTCTGTGCTGCCAGAACAGCTCCTATAATAAAGGGGTTGAATTGAGTGTCTGGGGAACAGGCTCAGGCAGAAAGCTGTTCAGGCAGTATCTTCCCCACCACACAGGACAGTGGGTGTCACCCAAGGGACGGTGTGGCACCCCTGGAGAGGGTGAAGAACTATGCAGATCAACCCACCTTCAGTGAAACTGCACTAATGTTACTGTGTTTCCCTGTAAATTCCATTTTGGCTTGTGTTTCAAAGGTCTGTTATTATTTCTTACATGTTTTGGGAAAACGTACTTTGGCAAATCTCTTCCCTTCTTATTTCTAGTTCTACAAACTTAGAACTGCCTAACACCTGTTACGAAACTTGCAGAGGTCTCATTTTAACCTCTTACTGGGATTTTGTCATTTTACCTAAAACTCCTTAATGCATTATGATAAAAACTCCTAAAGCATTTTACAGTGATAAAATCATGAATTAACGAACAGTGCAATGGGGAAAATCAGCTTGCTATTTTGAAAGAAGCACCAAAGCCAGAAGGGATAAGCAAATTCAAGAGCTCCACATGGAGTTTGCAAAAGTACACATATATATGTGTCTGTGTGGGATGAGGAATCTTTTCTGCTCAATTCAGGCATCAGTGCTTATGTATGGCACATAACATACTAAAAATTTAAAAAAGAAAGCAAAGTGTTTGCCCATTTTTAAAGTGAAAGGGAGATCTGTAACTCAATGTTTTGTTACAACCACAGTGCCTTTAAACTGTGGGTTTAGGGAGCTTGTCTGCTATCTCTTCTCACAGCTGGGGCAGCTGTCAGCAGCATGGACAGCAACACCCTCGACACAGGAGGTGGTTCTCCAAGGCAGCAGGAGAGCTTTTGGGAGCCCTGTGTGCAAGAGCAGGGCACACAGTCCTAACTTGCTATCAGGAACCTGCACAAGCAATTCAGGTTCAGCTGGCACAGGGCTGCACCTCAGGACGGTCTGGTAGGTCTGTTACACACAGATAACCGTCCATGAAAATTGCTCCACGTGAGATTGTATCATCTAAGCAAGAAAAGAGAAGAGGTCTGGGATCTTCACATCTGGAAGATGCACATTTCAGTATCAACAACAACGTTTTGCTTAGCACAACCTGCCTGCTACTGAATCCCAGGACCATACTGTGACAGCAAGAGGAGATCCCAGCAATCCAGCATCCCCTTGCATTATGCCTTGCAGGAGACAATTGTGTCCCAGGCACAATTTCTGGTCCCTTGCTGAGATCAGACTGCCTGAGTAGCAAAAACTTGATCAGTAGGAGACTAAAAACAGTCTCTTCCCAGACAGCTGAAAACCCCACTATCCTGAACGGAGGTATTTCACCAGCTAGTACAGGGAGTCAACTTCCATCTGTCTTTACACACAGCAGGCAGGCAGAGGAAGCTGCGCAAAACACAGCATTCCCCATTGCTGTGTGTTTTTTCCATTTAAGCAAAGTTGATTTAGGTTGTACTAGCACAACCAGTGCACATTATACACCACAGAAAAAGAGAATATTCCTTGCCTTTTATGGGTTCTGAACACATGCAACAGTCCTGTCCTGGGACTGGGAAACTCCTTTTGCCTTCCTAAGCCTCTATTCCATCCAATCCCTTGTGCATTTAATTGGTTTGGGGCTTGTTTGTTTGATTTTTTTTAAAGAAACACTGAAGAGATTACATCCTTCATTTTATCAACCAGTTTTTAATAGAAACATATAATACACCTTCTCATATAAATATTTTATATAGACACATAAGCACTCACAATACTCAAAGCTATGCAATGTTCCAAAGTTCCAGTTCTGTTTAAAACAATGAGAGAAGAAAAACCCCAAAAAAGTCATCACACAGGAAGAGTGGAAACATAAAGTTTCTAAAGCATGAATCATCAGACTATTTCTCTTGTGTCCTTACAACTCACTTAAATACTGCCTGCCTTGACATGCCAGCCAGCTGTGTTCTTAGCCACAGCTGCAGGGGCAAGCAGAGGCAGTGCACGTTCACTAAAAGTGCATTACCAGCAATGGAGGTCAGTCCAAGAGGGAGCCAACTGTGATCCTGAAGTGCACAGAGGGATCACACCACTGTCTCTGGAATCCAAGCTAAGATGGCTTTGGAAATGATTATCTGACAAGATTCTTAGTGTTGAATTGCTGGCATGATGCAGGTAGGTGATTAAGCACCTCTGTCCAGATCTTTGATTTACTTTACCTTTCAGCTGTACAGCGACAAATTGTTGTTAAGTAGAAGCATTAAACCTCAAGGGAAATACATCTAAACTTCAAGTCCAAACACTTGATTGTCTTGACTTGCTATAGCTATCAAGGAATAACTTCAATAAATCACTTCAGAAACAGAATGTTTTTGAAGAGGGGAAAAGGGTGAAGGACAGTAAGGATCAGAGCTGAGAAACAGTCTTGTGCCTGACTATGTGATAAAGCTTTCAGCACAGAGTCAAGCAGAACTTCAGGCTTTCCCTTCCCCCGTATGACACCTGACAAAAGAAATAACAAACAAAAACGAACAAGCTTGTAAAAACCAAAGAATTCATCCTCCCCAACTCACAGGTAGATAAGCTTTTGGATTTGCAGCACCAATGATGGATGAAACACAGTGCAGTTTAGATTCTCTATTTCTTTAACTCAGAGGAGCCCAGGTTAATCCATAAGCCAAAAACCATAGAGTTTTTCACTCTACTCCAATAACAAAGCACCAAAGCAGAACGGAAGAACTTTCCCAAAGAAAAAGCTAACACTGCTTTATGCCTGATTCCAGATTCAAAGCAAGCAAACAAACAAACAACCCCACAGTAGACCTTAAAACATTAGCACGTTGGAGTAAATTCTCTACTTCTTCCTTTGTTACTTGACCAGGCAGGAATACAGGGATGTAGAAGCCACCAAAGTGTTCCTGAAATTCAGGTTTCTGATGAGGACCTTACTTACTTCCAGATTACCTGTCATTCTTTGCTTGCCTGCCTCATTTTTAAGAGATTAGGTTTCTGTCTGCACAGGTTGCACATTGCTCTGCCATTGCTAAATCAGGAACAAAATATGTGTGAAGCACCTTGCAGGTGACCCCACACACTGTCCTTGACTAACATAGCCCAGGATGATCAATAGATCCAACTCACACACCAGATTTATAAAGCCTCCAATAAATTCAGGCTCCCAGAACAATGTTGGTTTGATCCCATACATAGGAGAATAAAGGACATATGAGGTAACTCATCTAATTGCCACCTGATTCCACCAGGTCAGCAATCCTAGACTTGGTTCTCCAGCTCTCTGTGTCAGTAGTGCTCAGGATAGCAAACAAGCAGGATGTGCAGTTACCACGGTTTCATGCACTCTCACAAGTTCAGGTCACTAACGGTAGAAGGAACAGCAAAAGAAATGAACAGGTGTTCACATTTAGGATTTAGCAAATAATGTGCCACATGCCTGATTTGATGCAGTTCTCTATTGCTAACATGTAGACGTGCACACAGAACCCTCCACCACCACTCTTGGAGACTCCTGCATTGCAGAGCACCAGCCTCCCCTCACAGATGGGCTGAGTCTGAAAACAGGCAGCACTTTCCAAGCCTCCAGCCTGTCCTCTTACACTTCACTCAACTTTTATATCATTCATCAACCCTTCTTGGAGTTTAAATCTGGTAAAGAACATCTTTAACAAGCCACATCCCCTCTACTCTTGCGCTCGGGAAGTTGCCAGGGCAGGCAGTGATTGTCCAAAATACACTCTAAAATTTATGAACAACAGTAGCTAGGTAGCCCTGGTTGTGCATACAGCTACAGTGTCACATCTTCATATTTAGAGACAGGTGCTCAGGTTCTAAAGTGAATTGCAGTATCCCTAGACATTTGAGAAAATAAAAGCCAAAGCTAAGTTTTCTTCAAGGCACACTACACAACAGGATGCACACTTCCACGCCAGCTTCATGGCTATGCTAACAGAGCTGCAAGAGACCCTATCCACCACAGAGGCACAAGTGAAAAGGGGAGCAGGCTATACCCAGCACACACTGTGAGGTCTGCGTAACACAGTAGGAAAGAGTAAGAAGGCACAGAGGACAAAAAGTGTGTATTTATCTCTAAGCCTAAGCTCAGGGATACTCAAACATGGACTACCTGATAAGAGAAAAGGATCAGCCAGGAAAATGTGAAGGGCCTGCATGGAGCCCTAAGGGAATCAAAGGTCACTACTGAGCATCCATAGGGCTCAAACTTTGGAGAAAGCTTAAAGAAATAGCAACCTTTTCTCTCCAAACCCAAACATACTCTACATGCAATCAGCAGCTGTTTTAAGGGAAATCTGAAGTGCCAGTATCTATATCTGTTTCCATTACACATTTATGCATTATGAGACATGGCCCTAAAAGCTACATCTAAGGATCAGTTCACACTGAGGGTGTTGATCAGGGATTAACAAATAAGGAATAGGAAGCAAATAAGTCTCTACGACAACTGCATTAAAAAACCCCAACAAAACCCACTTGAGTGTTCCTGCTATAGTTAGACCAGCAGTATTTTTTTTTCAGAGAACAAGTAGAACTTTGGTAGCAATCGATTTTAAAGTGCCTTATGCTTCTTAATTCCTGTGCAAACCCTGCTGTAGAGGCAGAAGGACATTCCATGAGTGTTAGGATGCTCAATCACATAATAACACGTAACACAGCAAGGCGGTTCCAGTTACTCCCTCTGTGATCACAGACAGTACAGAAGTGATGGCAGAGACCATGTTTCGCGCTTTTCTTCTGCACTGCATTTCTCTTCCACCCACTCCTGCAATATAAGCATTATGAGACACATCCAGTCTCCCACCAGGACCTGGAGTGTTCCCCTGTGAGAATAAAGCATATGAGGAAGGAGGATCTATATCAGATGGTGGTCACTGTGGCCTTTCTGGCCACACCAGCAACGAACAGGCTGGCAGGTTCTGCCATCAGTGTTTTCTCCTCGAACACCTTTGCTCTAGCACTGTTTCACTGCATAAAGGTGGTGTGCACAGAGTTATTTTTAAAAGGGGCTTCTCGGCATAGTTACCAGGCTGTGAAAACCCTGCCATTTCCCACGGCAGTCTGCAAGTGCAGTCCTTCTGGAATGCATTGATCGAACAACCCGAAGATCTGATCCTTCCTCTCCTCTACTTGCCAAAAGGCCTAATCCCCTGTCTCAGAAGGGCTTTCTTCCTCCTGGCTGAGGAAGGCTTACTCCTCTGGGGAATTGGGAACTTCCCAGTGCCAGCTGATCACAGCAAGTGGAAGAAGGAGCGAAGCTGATCCTTTCTCATGCAGCTCAGTCAAGACTTCAAGCCCATTTTTTCCATCATCTGTTCATACACCGTCCATGCCATTGCTGCCATCAGAGTGCGCCTGAGGGCTCGGGGCACGCCGCCTCGGAAAAAGCCAACCAGCCCAAAGTCCTGCAACAGGAGATAAACAGCAATTCATCACAACCTGCCTCTAGGGTTTTAATTTCTCATTGTTTATTACATGTAAGAGCACCGGATGTATTTCAGGTCAGACCCAGATTAGTCTCTGAAAGACGCAGGCTCAAATAGTGTTTAGTGTTTAGGAAGAACTTGTAGCACTGTGCTATTGCAGGGCTACCCAAGAAAGCAGGAAGAGCAGTGAGTGGAAAAAGGAAGGCCAGGATGGAGACAACAGATGGGGAAAGCCACACTCAAGTCCACCAAAGAGAAGGCAAGGGTGTAATCATTTCCAGACACTTCAGGAAAGTGATTAGTCTCTGTTTTAGAGCTTCATACTTACAACTCTCTTAGGTATTCTGTAAAAACTGAGATTTCTAAGTACTGAATTAAAAAAACATTCTGATTTGAGAAAAAAAAGGTACATAAGAATGCATACACAAATAATATTTGTGCATATTCCTGCTTAGGAATAGAGTTCAATATGGAAACAGAGCGAACCTGCCAAGATCTGCCCTTCTGACAGCAGGAAGGGAAAGGTGGGCTTTGACTACTTCTCCATCCCATTCCTGGGATAAAGACCTGGGCATATATTTCTCTTTTGATGTCTAAAGGGCAAAGAATTATTTTGTAGCTGGTTTGCGTCTGAAACCACCATTTCACACTGCACTGTCTTGGTCTACCACAGCATGACCCCCTTCATGATCTTGAAAATGCCGACACTGAATAGTCCAACTGCGAGAGCAGATGAAGCACTCACACTTGTTCACCTCCTTTAAAAGGCAACAACTTCCCCAGCATAGCTGTGCTTCGAGCAAGGGGATCAGAATTGAGGATATGGTTGTGCATGTCAGAAGGGATTCACCTCACCTTGTAGATGAAGGCAATGGCCTGGCTTGTCCTGTGGTACTTTTGGGGTGACAGTTGCATGTGTGTTTTGATGACATCAGCAGGCTGCGTTGCCAGAGAGGCCAAGATTCCCGCAAAGATCCCGCAGCCAAAATTCAGCAAGGGCACAAGCAATGGATCCAGCTGGTCTGCAAAAGAGCAAAGGGAACACACTCAGACACCATTCAGGCCAGGAACACTCATGCTGTGTGAGAAAGTGAAAGCTATTGAACGACTGAATTCACAAGAGTCTAAGAGAAGTTAAAATTCATGCAGCTAGAGCAACTTTTCAAGGGGAAAAGCGGCTACGAGTCAAAAGTTAGCACTATTGAAAAGCCTCACTTGCTGGGGCACGGAATTTGACAGAAAATCAGAAGAGAAAGAATTGTACAAATGTTGCCCCAGTGAGTTCTAATATCAAAGAAGCCTCAGTTTAGTGGAAACTGAGCAGTATGCAAGACAAGCAGAAGCAGCAAGCAGTGCTGAAGACACCCTGTCTTTCAACTGTTCGCTAACCCACTTATGCATCAGTCTTCATGAAGACAATCAATCAATTCAGGGCCAGTCTCCATTTCTGCACCAACCTCAGCTATAGATCTACAGTTCTCCACAGGCAAATGTGAATGTGTCACCTAAAGCCCTACAGGAGACTAATTTAACCCCTGAGGTGGAGAGCAACAAGCAGAGCATGCAGGCTGTCAGCTGCAGGGCAAGATCTGAGAAGAGGAACATTTCCCACTCCAGCCTCCAACATTGTCTCACCCTGAGGTGTGAGGTTTTTGGTCTGTGTGTAGAACATCAGGTAGATGCCAGAGAAGGGTGCATCCCGCAGCAGTGTTGCCGTGAGCCCACTGAACATGCCACGAGCCCCTTCCGTCTGATAGATATTCTTCAGGGCTCCATACACACTCCCATAGCCAAATCTTCCACTCTGCAAGGGCAGACAAAGGGCAGTCATCCACGAGCCAGGCACAGGTCGAGAAGCCCTACACACACTCTGAGGATATAACATCCAAACAAATGGGAGTGTGAACTTAATGTGATGCCCAAGATGGCAACACAGAGGACAACCCAAGGCAAAATGGGTTTCACCTACCTCAGCCTTTAAAACAATTCTTCAGGAAGGTAAAATATGAAAGATGCCACACAAACATTGTATACAACTGAAACTTACCTTAGGGCAAATTCTATTTCATCTTCTTGCCTAAATATCATTTCCTGCACAATGTGTGAACTGAGATGAAATCAGGACTATATCCCTGGCTATACCCAAGTGGCAGCAACCTTCTCTGGGCGGAAGGATTTCTTCTGCATCACAAGGAAGGTGTGCGACACCATTAACAAGGGGCTAACTGGAAAGTCCTACCTCGTATCGGGTCTTCACTACAGTCACTGGCAACATGCAAATCCCAGAAACTGCACGAGCGGTGGCACCCAAAAAGACAGACTCCAGGGCTGTGGGTGAACGGTCCACAAGAAACTTTTGCTTCATCATGTACAAAGTGCTGAAGTAAATCCCAACCCCAGGAATACATCTTGCAAAGGACTTCAGGAGAAACAGAATCAGACGAAGAAAGAAAAAGCTTACATGAGACAAAATGTACTACAGAACATTTCTGATACTCTTAAACTTGACAGAAAGCTTTGTAGAAGACAAAAATATCACTAAAGTTAACATGCTGAGACAGGAAGATAAGGTAGAAATCATTTATGGAACTGACGGACAAATTATTCAAATGATGCCAGGATTTAATGCATTCCAGAATGGCAGTTTTCCAGGAACAAGATATTCCAAACCAAAATGAAGTTCATGCAGTTGCCACCCCATGCTTGCAAAAGTAGTCAAGTGTTCAGCTGCTCAGGACCGCCATAACCAAATCAGTGAAATTCACAACATTAACTCCTTAAAATAGGATGTAATATAAATCAAGTGGTTTCACTCTTAATTGTACAAGAGTTGACTATTTAAATTCAGGCAGACATAATTAACAATGAACAGTTAAGTTTATTTACCTACTTATTTTTAGAAGTCAGAGTTAAAACAGCCACTTACTGGACAGACACCTTTCCAGAGCCCCAGAATACTCTCAGTACGAACAACCCTAAAGAGCAGCGTTACCATCCCAGCACGACCAGACCTGAAAAAAAGACAGGACAGGAACTGAAGAAATGATCTGCTTCTGTTCCTTGGCAGATGTACTCCACAGCCATCCCTTTCACTCATATCTCTGCGCCTTACTCCAGTACCTCCAAGGTGCTCTTTCTCATCTCAGTCTGCTTTTCTTGCTTGCTCTTTCCAGGGCTTCTCCATCACCTTCTGTTTCTCACAGCTTGTAACACCCATTAGAGCCCTTTCCCATTAGCATTTTTAGTTGCTCATTCCCTTTGTTAGCAGCAGCAGATTGTAGGTTAACTACATCAAGCTGCACCCATGAAAAATTATCTGACAACCATATAGGATGTTTTTCAGGCAGAGGACACTCCATGAAACTACACGGTAGCCACTCTGGTAAACACCAGTCTCTCAGACGAGAACAAACACTGAGGTTATAAGTTATTCCAGTAGCATTCGCAACCACAGATATTTTTGCTTTTCTGGAGCAAAAGATCAATCCTTCTCCATGATATAAAAACATACCTTCTCTTTTAGAAAGACTGATTTCCCAAATTACAACTCTGAACTCCTAGCCCCAGCCAGCAAATAAGGCAGAAGCCTATGGTAGAGCACCTCCAGGCCCCCCCACACACACACACATCCCTGCCCTCTCACCCATTCACAGCAGGCTGCAGAGTTTGCAGCCGGGTTTTCAGCAAGTCAAGGGGTTGGAAGAGGAGCGTGGAACAAGTGCCACTGATGGAGCCGCACACAAAGGCCTTTAGGACTGGATGCATCTGGAAGAGGAAGAATAGAACTTTAAATGGCCATTTAATTAAGAATGGCACAAGAGGAAATATTGCAGCTGATATGTTGCATATTATAGGAAGCAAGGTGAGCTGACCCCAGATGCTTAGGACAGCTGCCTAGGGCACAGGAAGCTTTTCCAGACCTTTTCTGAGGCTGATCAAGTTTTATTTGTGGTTTTTGGTCCCTCTGCTTTTTCTGAGAGACTGTTCCAGAATCTCCTTGAAATTCGGTGGTTGGCAAGAATTTTCTGAACATCAAATGTATTAGCAGCCACTTGGTTACCCTTTGCCATGGCAAAGGAAATAGATGACCCCTTCCCACCACCTACCCGTACCTTTGCTCCAGTCCCATCCACCTCTGCTGGCAGCACCTCCAACCCTTCCCTCCCACGCTGCACCCCAAGGTGCCCCCACAGCCACGGGCACCGGCGGGGAACGCTGCCCAGACCCAAACCCGGCCCAAACGCGCTCAAAGCACAGCGCGGCCTGCTCAGCTGAGGCTGCCTTCCCTATCCACAGCGGCTGCTGCTGCCGGCACTTCTCGGGAAATAACAAGGCAGGAGGCACAAAGCCCACGGCAGCGTGAAGATTTCTGGCGTTTCGAGAGGCTTTTTTATTACTATAAACACATAACGGTGTTTGCTAACGGAGAACGAGTTTCTGAGCCCCTCGGCGCGGCAGAATCATAACACATTAGAAAGCACCGACAGCTTTAGAAGCATGTGGGGCACACTCCAAGCCAGCAGTGGTCCCCCCGAGGTCCGCCCGGACCCAC
>VZTF01010267.1:0-15214 GCA_013397755.1 Cnemophilus loriae | reverse complement strand
CGTGTTAGCGGATCGTGACAGATCCATAATACAAATGTTTGTATGGTTGCCCAGTTAGTAATAATGAAAAAAGAACCCAGCTGAAGATTCTGTCACATCCAATCCATTCCTGAATCTGTTCTGCAAGAACAAAGCAGTTCTCTGCAGTGCAACATAGCTCAAAACGTATTTTGGTTCTCAAAGAAACAACTGTGGAAATACATTGTGACTTCTAATGCCTCTTGACAGCTGTTGTACTGAGCTCTGCAAACTCACCTTGGTGCTTTGGGATCAGGGCCATAATGTTTGGTGGTGGTTGGTCTTTACTTCTTCCAACATTATCACATTTATCTTTCTAGATGAAATCTGCTGCCTTTTCACCAACATATCTGACTCAATTTTCCCACAAATACACTAGCACATGGTACTTGGAGGTGTCAAAGTGAAGGACAGAGAACAGAACTGTTTATATTTGTTGGCATTATCTACATTCACCCTCTCTGAAGGGTCAAGAAGAAAAGTTAAGTGTCTGGAAATGGAGCTGTAAATTCCACACCAATTCACTTGAAAGGAAAGGACACAGGCAACTTAGACACATGTGTATTGTTATCTTCTTATTCACAGGTGAAATAATTGATTGCATTTTGGTTATATATCGTTCTGGTCACTGTTCGAGAGCAATAAAGAAAAATGCCCGCAAACAGCGAGAGGAATTGCAGGATTTGGTGGCATGTGTCAGTAAATTTTAGAATTTGTGGACACAGCAGCTATACAGGTGATACTGATGAAAGCTCTTTCTACTACTTCATAATCATTCCAAGCACTTCTGGTTATTGCAGATCTAAAGAACGATACCTACATAAGAGAAAAGATCCCTTACATTTAATGACATTCTGCTGCTTCTGCTTCTCTGACTGGGTATAATACTATCATCAGTCTCTGCAAAAGTGTAAGCAAATGCCTGTAAAGAAGTCTTTTGTGTAAAACAACCTTCTAAATTTCTCATATTGATCATCCCAGAAAGTAGACTTAATTTCTTATGGACATGCCAGCACAGGAAGGACATGGACTTGTTGGAGCCAGTCCAAAGGAGGGCCATGAAAATGATCAGGGGACTGAAACAGCTTTCCTGTGAGGAAAGTTGAGGTTGTTCAGCCTGGAGAAGAGAAGGCTCCAGGAAGTCCTTATTGCTGCCGTTCAGTACAGCAGTGAAGGGGGGTTATTTTGAGCAGGGCCTTCTGTGATAGGACAAGGGATAATGGTTTTAAACTTAAAGAAGGTAGATTTAGACAAGATGTAAGGTAGAAATGTCTACAATGAGGGTGTAGAAACACTGGAGCAAGTTGCCCAAAGAGGTTGTTTCCATCCCTGGAAACATTCAAGGTCAGGTAGGACAGGGTTCTGAGCAAACTAGATCTAATTGAGTATGTCCCTGCTCATTGAAGGAGGGTTGGACTAGATGACCTTTAAAGGTTCCCTGCAAACCAAACTATTCAATGACTCTATGCTGAAAACATGGAGCTTAAAATGTTGCGGCAGCAGACATATAATGAATTAAAGGAAGTAATTGACAGGTTCTTTGAGGAGGTGGTATCCATGTTACCTTGATAAAAGCTGGAGAGAAGTCACAATGGCTAAAAGGTGTAAGTCTATTGTGTTCTTCTTTCCCTGGACACACTGACCTTTTGTTCAGAGGTAGGGGATGACCCTGCACAGGCCTTTTGTTTCTGACAGAACAGTCACTGGCACTCCACGTACTGAACTTAGAGTCTCCCAAGCTGAACACATGAGCTACCACAACCCAAACTCAGGTGCTACCGCTTTCTGTTCAGGCCAACAGCTGATTAATAACATTTTGTGGGTTGGGCATGGAGAGAGATTTACACCACAGTCTCACTGACCGGTTTCATTTGAGCAGTTGTTGAGTCTACTGCTGGTAAATATACATAAAAAGAAGGTGCTGTGGAAAATTTCTGCCAAGTTGCTGTCCACTTGGGTAAAACCAGAGCACTTGCAATAAAACCTGAAGTTGAAGCAGGCAATGTATGCTCCAGTTTGAAAGAACAGTGAATTTTCTCTTTCATCCTTCCAGCCCAGTCATACCACAAGCAGTTCCAGATATGCACTTAAAACATTGATTCACCTCAATAAAAATTCTGGGATCAAGGCTTCTCATTTAATATTGGGAATGACTCATTGTACTTTAAATGTTTGACCTGCCGAGGCATTATTTATCACAGATTTGTAACTAGTAAAACTACATAAATACACACATCAATTATAAAGGTGTTTGCTGTGTAAATGCAGGGAGGGGTCTCAGATTTCCAGTAACTCCCCTTCACCCAGTTTTACATGCTCATCCGGTCTTTATTATTACAGCTTCAGGGATTCCTCACATCCAGGCCCTGATAACAACAGGATGGGTTAGCGATGAGACCAAAGGGAAGTGGAGACCAGTGTTCCAACATGCTTCTCTGCTTGTGGCTAATGTTAATTCTAAAGGCTTGGTATCAGTTCAATCACATTTTTAAACAGCTAACTAACACATATGTACCAGCACGCTCGTGATTCCCCTCCAGAAAGCTCTTCTACAATCTGCCTGCTGGCCACAAATGCATTAAACGACACACATTATTTTGATCTCCTCTGATGCTCTTTTTCCATGTTACTGGAGAACTCCAGGTCTAGGAAGGAGACACTATATGTACCTCATTCGGAAGCTGCTCTCTTGTAATCGTTTGCTGGATCTTCAGCTTAGTTCTAAATACAATTGTTTTCAAGGGTTTAATCAACTGATCAGTATTTCCCATAGGCTTTGTCAAGGCAGTATGGCAGGGGATCCTGTTCTGGAAGCAGTCATGCATTTTACTCTTTGGGAAGATCTCCAGGTGTCAGAGCTATAGATAACAGTGGTAAGCTCTCAAAGACCTTCTCCTCAGTTATCCATCTGTGTTTATAGGAGGCCTTGGTGGTCTGGATATGTTTGCACAATGCCTATTTACATTACACCTGGCTCATACCAACACAATGAGCTACTTACTTTCATTATCACTAAATACATTACCAAGCTTGAAAGAATGCAGCTGTTAGAGATCGAGGAGGATCCCAGAGCACTCCTTTGTTGAGAGCAGTGAATTTTGCTCTGCAAAGTACCTGTACTTTTTTAAACCTCAAAACCCAGACCCAGCCTGAACTGAGATAAGAAAAAGGGGATGTGCAACATGAAACCACTACAATTAGGCAATAGCAAACACCATTCACACAGACCTGTGAACCGAAAGGCTGACATTCATTCTACTTGCCAACTCAACTTCTTAGCTTGCTTCCACAAAACCTAAAACTCATCTGCCAAAACCTACTGTAAGTGTTATGTCACCTTCATCCAAACATCACCTGTTTCCCATAAAAAGCTTACAAAATACCAAGAATATCTGTAAAGGAAAGTACTTATTTCAATGCAAGCAATTAATGAAAATACAGGTGCTAGACAGATAATTTGTGAGTTATGAATGCAATCTGCTTTGTAATAAGTGTGTCCTCATTAACGAGTGCCTTATAACTTAATGGTCCTCAATACCTAAAAGGTTTGTCACTCAAAAATCTTGAGTGAAGGCTACCATAACACTGTGACATGTTTTTAACAAATGGTTATTTGCGATGATGTCAGACAGCATAGTTAACTCCTGAGCCTTTCTGTACATGGGAGAAGATGGTTTACCATACAGCATCTACTGCATCTGACACTGAACTGGGCTGCTGAAGATCCGGACTCCTTTCCTTACTTGACTGCATGCTCACATCAGTTCTTTTGACTATTAAATAATTTAAGTGTACTGGTGTTTGCGTAAGTTTCTTGAAGCAGACCCTCTCTGCTCAGTGCTTCTACAGCTCTGAAGGGTTCTCTCCCTTGTAACTGATTACTCCGCAGGTAACTGCAACAAAAGTAACATGGAGATCTTGAGGAAACAAACCAAGCCAAGACTTGGAGAGTGTGGTGCTTCTTCTCATCTGAAGAAGAATCATTCTTCTCATCATTCATTTTTGAATGACTTCACATACCTGATGGCCAGATCCAGTGATGGACATCCATTCTAAGGCTTTCCGAAGAACGGAAGAAAATTAATTCAGTTCTGATTTTCTAGATTTTGGACTAGCTAAGTACATGCATCCCTCCCTTCTCTATTAGTCTCATGACAGATTTGTTTAGCTTAAAAAACCAGATAATGCAAAACATAGAAACCATTTGTATGAACCTATGCTATATGGCTACTAAAGTTGGCTGGATATAAGGAGATGTAGTTGCATGAGATTGCAGGGATATTGCTGATCCTCCTAAATCGTAAGTCAAACTCTCTCACAGAAGTGAACAGTCTAATACCCTAATTTCTACAATTTTATAGTGACAAAAAATTGAAGTTCAGTTTCTTTCCAGATTTTGAATTTACATGATCCTCCTAGGCTTTTTTGACATACACAGTAAACAAACAACCTCAGCCTACCTTTGCCTAATCTGAGATTCTTATGCACTAAAATTACTGTAGGAGCCAGGTTGTGAATTGGTGTAGAAGTCGGGTCTCACTGAAAATCATCATGTACTACATGGCCCCCACTCACACTGAGCAGACTGGCAGAGCTGGTACAATAGGGGGAAGCAGTCTATGTTTCAGCTCTGCTTTTTATTGCTTACCAGGCACAACAGACTGTGAATCTCTCAACACAGGTTTATTATATACTGAAGAAACAGGAATGTTGTACTGCTATTTCCACTGAATGAAACCTGGACACAAAATTGGCAGCCCAGAAACAAGCAGATTATACATTTCCATGCCAGAGAGGGGAACTCTGACAAATTCATAGCATGCAAGTGCCTTATTCAACATCTCAGTTTATTTCCTGCACTGTAATTTTTTGGGAGTTTTCAGTCATGGGAATTCTGCTGCTTGTCATTGCAGGCATGAAAGATGTTAAACAAAGTAATCAACCGAATGAGCTCAGAAATACAGGTTGCTTTATTATGTCACAATCACATACTGCAGTTCTTAACTCTCCCAGTAACAACAAAAGGTTATCTGTGAACATTGCAGGTGAAACACTAAACCTTTTAAAATTTCTTGGACAGAGATCTGATAGGGATGTTTCAGTTTGTTACATTTATTGTTTTAATTTCTTATTCAATTATTTTGTTTGGTTTGTTGTGGTTTTGTTTTTTTTACTAGAAGGTGCTATGAGGTGAGAAGGAAACTCACACTAAGATCCTTAAATTCTTTCTGGATCTGGCTTCCAGCTTGAAAAGAACATTTCATATGGTTTTATTTTGCTGGTCTTTAAAGCTCTGTAAGCAGTGTTTGTACCACAATAGACCAAAGTGACAGAAATTTCATAGCCACAGCTCATCTTCTTAGATGTTAGAAAAGGGAGTCTCAAAACTATCTCTGATATTGTAGGATCATAAAATTTACCATAACTGGCTCCCACCTTTGACCTCATCTAGTCAGAAATTCCTGTCTAGCCACTTTCCGTCTGGTCTTCATGCGTTCATACAACTTGGTTTCCTGTTCAGAACGACACAGAATGAAACTCTCTCTTCTTTCTGATAAGTCAGAGAGCTGCCTGCATGTTCACAAAATAAAAAAAAAAAAAGTACAAGTGATGCTACAGCTATTTAGTCTTTAACATGCTGGTCATCACTCTGAATCTGCAGCTGTGCTGTTTTTAGTTCACCCCCCCACTGTGAGGTTTAGAGATATTTATTCCCTTTGTCATTGTTTGTTTAAGGATTCTCACTCTCTGCAATTCATAAATGCCAGATCAAGTTCCTCTTGCTTCTAGCTTGCCCCTAGGCATTGAAATTTGCTCCTGAAGCTTTTGGAGAGGGGCTTTCCCATAAATTCACTTAAGCCCAGGAAGAGTCTAATTTATCCCTTCTCATATTACTCATCTCAGAGAGCTTGTTCATATGGCACTGCTCTGATGCCCCTACTCCACATGGTCTCTTACATTTGGCTGCTCGAGGACCCTATGGAGGATTCTGCTCCCACTGACTTGTATGCATTTCTGGAGCTGGCAGTTAGAAAAATTGATTCTCTCACTCTTTACCTTGTTCCATCAGCCCTGGAAATGACTCTTTTGCAGATATTTAAAAACTGATGAGTTGCTTTTGCATGACACTCCAATGCAGTCATGTGAGTCATGTTTCATGAGAGAGAAAAATTCTGTCAAAATTCAATGCACACAGCAAAATAAAGAGCACTGCACTGAAATATTTTTGGATGAAATATTAATACTATTGAACTACTGAAGTTAATTGCTTTGATATTTCTTGTTTCAGAACTAGCATTCTGTACCAGAGTTTAATGAAACACACAATCTAAAAAAATTGAGATTGAACAAAGTGTATTAATATATTTATAAATATTCTTCATCCTCTTCTGTTTCTGTCCCAGATACATAGATATAAGTGCATTTTCATACTTCAAATTATAAAGAGAGGATCATAAACATATGGAAAAAATGTATTGCCACTTCAACTACCTGTCAGCAGATGCAGGCATACAACGTCAATTTTCCATTCAGCAGTGTTTCAGACATCCTCCTTGAAACATCACACTTGTTTTTCAACTGGTCCATGAGTATGTTTCTTTGCTTCATTAGATTGCTCTGACATCTAAATGTTGAACTAATCTGGAGCACAAATTGCCTCTGTGTTACTCAATCCTGATCAGGTTTTCTTAGCACTATTACAACAGCAGTTCAGGAAACAAAATATCAAAGCATATGGAAGATTTAGTTCTAGAGAAGGAAGTTACTAGACCAGAATGGTAAACATTTCTGGTTGCATTCCTGGACATGAAGCTAATCTGCTGCTGAACACTGGGGATACATTAAACACAACATGACTTGCAAAAGTCCTGTTTTAAAGCTGAAAAAATGCAGGAGCAAATTCTGGTAGGCTTAAAATAAAACTTTAAAATCTATCATAACATGCAAATTTCTGCATCTTCTTCAGGAGAAAGGCAAGAATGGAGAACACTTCAAGTTTTGTTCAGTTTATCTCTGTGTTTTAAACCTTTTTAACTGCATTGATGGAGAAGCTGTAAAAAGGCATAATTTCTTCTAGGAACATGTGCCTGTGTCATGTTGACACCAGCAGATATAAATACCTGTGAGCTGTATCAATAGCTATTTTCAGAGTGGATAGAGTCAGGCACAGTGGTATTAATTCATGAGAGCAGGAAAGGGAGGCAGCATAATCAGCTTAAATGAAACACGAGAAATCCTCCACGTAGGAAAGACTGGACAAGGTCTTGTAAGGAAAAGCTTACCCATGCAATTTCTCCAAGTGAGATAAGGTCAACAATTCTGTCTGGATTCCCAGCTCTCCGACGTCACCAGCTCCTGAAGTAACAGTGAGTTGAGAGAAGCAAAAATTCTGGCAATTTGATGACATCACTGAGTAGGACTTCCTCTTGTGACTTGCCTTCCTTAGAGGATATAGAGGGTTCACATCCTTTTAAAAGAAGAATGTTCTTCTTCTTCCTATTCATGTTCTAGATTTCTGTTTTCTCCCTTGAGAGCTGGCATATATAACTACCCCTGTTTGATGTCATGCTGAAACAAACTCCCAAGCAGACGTGCAGTAGTAGAAGGTTAGTATAAAGTTAATATAAAGGCTGAAACTTGGAGAGGAGGCCTTGAGCTCCTTCCTCACATTTCTCCTACTTCCTGTTTTCCTTTACCCTGATGATGGCTCTGTACCTTCTAGTCAGAACTTGAGAGCACACAGAAGCGAAAGGTCCTGAAAGATGAAAGTTAAACTGAATGTGGATGACTTGAGGCTGAGCTATGGTTTCTGAAGAGTTTTTATGTCACAATTATACTCCATTGCTTGTTGCACAGTGATGCCTACACATGCCAGTTCAGAAATCAAAATCCTGCATTATGGTTGGTACCGCCTCATCATATACAAGTGAGTTTCTGCTCCACATACTGGTTTAGTTCAAAACAAAAGAATCAAGCAGAGGTTTTGTGATAGTAGCATGCAAACACTAGCACTCTCATGCTATTCTGAACTCAAATGCCCAAAATCAAAAGCAACTTGTGCACTCCAAGAATGGCCAGGAAATGGGTGGGAACTGAGAATATCTGTAATGGTCCAGAGAAAATGGCTCAGTATGTACCCACAAAGGAGAATCAGAAAAAAACATATAAGACACTAAAAATTATTACTCTGATACTATTTACAGACAATTTTACAGGACATTGTCTTTATTTAAGTCACATGTCCTCCTTTCCCATGTTTCTTTCCCTAATATTGTTTACTGTCTACATATTACAGAGGTCAATGTCTTGATGCTGTTTATGCTGATAAATAAATTACAGGAGGTTCCTCTCTGATGACCCATAGTGTACACAGTAACAATGTTATCCCACGCTTCAGAAACATACAGAAAGAGTCACTGAAAAAAACCGGTAAGAGTCAAAACTGACTGTGAGGCTGGAAGCTGATCCACATTATCCTCTGGCTTACATGCTATCCTAACTTTTTTTGCTGTACCGAGGGTTCCTTTCACAGAAGCAAAGAAAAAGCAGAATAGCACTTATCATAATCTGACTGAAATTACAGTTTAGTCATGGAAATCAGAAGCATTATTCTAGTCTATTCTAGTACTCAGCACAGAATATTCTATTCTCTACCATATTCTGTGGAAGAGGTGCAGCAAAGCTCAGCTCTGTTCCCTCACAGCTGAGCTCAGGGAACCCTCTCTTACTCGCACATTCAGTCATAACCTTGAAAGATATACTGAGGAGGCCAATCAAAATTGGCCCCCCACCCACGGCAGGAAAAAGAAAATTCCTAACTACAAACCATTTCCCAACCCTTTCCTCAGGGTCTACTTCCAAACACCATACCCAAATGTAAGATACGGCAATTCAGAGAGCAAAGTATCAAATTCCCTCATCTGCCCTTCCTGCCTAAGGAGCAGGAAGGAAAGGGGAACACCCTTCTCCAGATAACCTCAGCCCCAGAGGCTGCTTGTTTGCCCAACACCTTTAACTTGGCTGTAATGTGACCCAGAGTATGCCAACTATTCACTGTACAGACCGTGGCTCATGTCCTGAGCATGAAAACGAACATATGAACACCACCTAGGAGTTTTTGCTTAATCATTCAGATATGCAGACACAGGATCCTTACAAGCAAACTACTCTGGACAGAGAAGAAAGAGAATACCTAATACTCTTTTCTAAAAACACAACTAGAGATGTTTCCTCTAGAAAAATCAACATTCTTGTCTCAAACTGGAATTTAATTTAGTAATTTTTATTTTTTGAATGAATTTGTGTGGACAAGGTATAGTTTTGAAAGGAAACCTAATCCATATAAAGCTAGGAAAAATGTGAAACATAATCTAAGAATGTCTTCCAAAGCAAAAGCTAGATCAAAAGAGAGATTCTCCAGGACAGAAGGAGCAGCTCAATTGAAGCAGCTCAATTTGATTAATTATGTACAAACTAAACAAGAAATCCCTGGAAGAGAACTTGGGAGACCTGCTCTGTTGGCTCCAGTTTCAGATGGCTAGCATGCCTCCTGCTTTATTGACATTTAATATACAATAATACATTTGAGAAGAAAATGAAACTGTACCTGACGAGAAAAAGGAAGAAGTGAGAGAATTGCTTAGTGAAAAGAAAGGATGAAAGAGCACATTTATTTTTTTACATGGCTGTGAAGAAATTCCAGTATCATTACTAGCTTAATTTACAGATAATCTCAATATAGGATACCATGAATAAGCAAACAAAATTTATTACAAGCAAAAGACCTTGAAAACAACTGAACTTCTTACCGCAGAAGTACAGCAGTGTCTCTGGAACTTGAGGTTTAATTTATGAGCTTATTGCCATGCTAAGAATTGTTGCATATGCCTCCTGAAAAGAGGAGAGACCTGTTACACCCCAAGTGAGAGGATTTAGAAGGACAGCAGATTACTAATCATTCTAATAGAGACTTCTCATGAACTATGCACAAACAGAAGCAGCTCATCCAACACTGACACACCTTCAGAAAAATCTGTTCTGTGATTCACAGATGAACTATGATGCAACCTCCACTGCTCTGCTCCCAGTTGATAATGAGAGTCTCAGGTACCCTACACAAAAAGGAAATATTGTATCTTTTGATTCACTGTTATTCTTTTGATTCACCAGGGTTTATAATGGTAGTCTTGGAACAGCCTGAGGGCCCAAGAACAGGCTCTTACAAATGATACTCTGTCTGTGACAGGCTTTCTAGGAGCTGCAAGAATTTTGTCTTATCTGAACAAATGAATTGGAATAGACACATGAAAACAGTAGTACCCTACATAGATATTAAAATAACTCAAATATCTTATCCTAGGATCTGAAAGACAGGAAAAGTATCAGTCCAAGGAAGGCCCAGAGGAGGCTAAACAAGCATGAAGAATTGGCAGCAAGGCGGGTAATAATTTTTGATTGTGCAGTTTCACCAACAGTTTTCACTTTAGATTCTTTTCCCCAGGAACTCTGAATACACATACCATACCTCCTCTGTAAGTACCAGCAATTCAAGTTGCTTCCATGATTTCCAAAAGCTTGCCTGTTTATCATTCTCAAACTCCACAATACAGAATTGATGTGGTATGAAGTAGACTTTCCTGACAGCATTAAAAATTCTCTTTGATGAAGAGAATATCTTGCTGACTACATCTGAAAGACATCTTGTAATTTCTCCAAGCCAAATAATCACATTTTTTATTCATCCATTTGTTTATTGGATTTTGATCTATGCAAGGAGTAACTGGACAAGTGAACAGAGTAAACAAAAGCATATGACTGTCCTGATTTAACGACATCACTGTGTTCAGCAAATTTGCCTTGTCTTTCTTCACCTGTTTAGCATTTTAATAAATTGTTAACAATTGGTCTTCTACCTGTAGGCCTAAAGCAAGGCTCTGAAAAGAAATATTTGGGAAATATGGATCCATTTGAAGGAGGGTTGGGCCCATGTCTTACTTTTGAAATGTCTCACTTTTGAAATGTCTCACAGACGTTAGGTATGATCTTCTAGGTTCCCCTCTTTCCTTGGTGAGAGACCTCTGAGGCTGGTGATGTACATGTACAGCAGCCAGGTCACCACACAGAGAAGGGACACCACCACCACCCCTACTCACACCTCACTGCAGAGCTGTGCCTTTTTAACCAGCTCCCTCGCTTCTGTAGGGTGGTTCAATTCCTGGTCAGGCAACAATGCTGTTTAGCTTGGTAATTTTTCTGCCTTCAGTTGGTAACTTTATGCCAATACTATCCACTTCTCTTTCCTTGTGATGTTTATCATCTGCCATTGCTTGGAGAAATAAACCACATTCACCACAGGTTGAGGAAAACAGATTCTAAATCGCTACTCCCTGTTAGTAATTTTTGATGATGTTGCCTACCATGGAACAATATGTACCAGGGTGCTGCGCACAGCACCAAATCTCAGCCATTGACAATGGAGAAGAAAGGATATCTTGCTATCATTTTCGTTGAATTTGATGTCAGAACTCAAAAAAGAGCTTCCTTCCTAGGAAAAAAATCAAGTGGCTTGCCGGACAGCAAATCCTGACTCCATGCTGCCCTTCCTCAACAAATACACTCCCAAGTTTACAACACACTGGATACTATTGCACCCAGCCCACTCTGGTAACTCATTCCTGTCTTGCTTGGGCCAATACATCGGGAAGGATATAATGGGGCTGAACCAACACACAGCCAACAGTCTGCTGTTATCAGGAACACACACTTCAGCATATCACCCAGATCCTCACCTCCCAGGACAAGGGAAAAGTGCCTAGTCAAATTGCCACTTACTAAGGAGAGTAGTAGAAAGTGTACAACAGCAGTGAGGATTCAGTTCCCAGATGTCACAGCTCTGGGGGTTTTTGTTTTGTTTAGGTTTGTTTTTTAATAACTGGTAGGCAGAGTCTCTCTGAATATAGAGCAAATATCTGTGAGAATGGTATAGTGGAAGGTGATGAGTGGGAAGGGACAGCTTTCTCTTCAGGTCATCAGGCATTTGGTTTTTAATTAACTATTTGTTAAGAAAGCTATTTTCTACTATGACTCCACATGGCTTCAATCAGTAATAAAATCTTTCACTTGCCTTTAACAAACTGACTTCAGCATTATAAGGAATTTAAACAGCTCACAAAGAATGCAGTAAATCTCTTGCCTTTCTCTGTTTGAGGCAACAGCTCTCTAATTGCTTAGCGGAGCGATGCTAGAGATCTTTTAAAAAATGCAGGAATTTCAGGCTTAAGCTACAGCCTCATGTGTAACTGAGAATGGAAAATTCAGTTCTACTCTCTAGGAATAATTCCAAAAGTGTAATTTTTACAATGGGAAATAAAACTTCCTTTGAAATAATAAAAGGACATGACAATTTTAATCAAGAGTCCAGTAAAATGAAATTGCATAGCCTAAGTTTTAGCACTACAAAGATGATCTTGAACATCACTTGCTTAATCTGCTTCTGGGAAACAGACTGTAGGCTCACAGCAGCAAGATTATGGGGCTGCTCACTCCAGAGCCATCCCCAGGAAATCCCTGACCATGGGATAAATTTCTGCTAACAAATAGTGTCATCAGCAGAATATATTTTTAGAGTTTACCTTTGGCAATGGTGGGGGCTGTCCAGAAAACAAGCAACGTGCAAGAGCTGGCTGCAGGCTGGTTGAACCCAGCAGAAGGACTTAGCAGAGGCACGTTGTCTGTTGCTACGAAAGAGGATCCAGTTTCACAGGTCTTTGCAACAAGACCCGTGACAGTTCAGTTGTATGAGCACACCCTGAAAAATACTTAGGGGCAGCCAACTTCTACCCAGACATTAAAAGAAGAGTTTTGACTACAAAAAGCTCAAGCAAACAACATTTTTTTTTTTTTTCTTTTTTTTTCCTCCCCTATATCAGAGAGAGCTTTTGCAGCAAAGTGACCTTTAGGAGCTGGATTCATTGGATTCATCGATCTCTAATTAATCCTATACTCACCCAAAACAACTTCTCACTGATAAGAAGCAAGGTGTGGGGTAAGCACGACTGATTTACACTAAATATCGAGTCATTTTCAGAAGGGAATCTCACAGCAGAGCTTGTTTGGACTGCACATTCATAAGCAAACTAGACATACAAACACCAGATTAAAACTTAAAATAAGATGAAGCTGGAGGTATTATGGATCTACATTCCGGGTAAGAGATGCACTGCCTTGCATGACTTTGTTAAAGGGTATGAGTGTTTGATCTGTATATATAAAATTTCTAAAAATAAAACCAGTCATAGGAGGAGTCTTTATAAACTTGTGAGAAAAACATGTGGCTAAAGCCTCCCCTTTGCAGCCCTTTCTCACAGTTACTCTCTCAAACTGAAACTCACCTTTGCACTTCGACAGCCTGCCTATGAGACACTGCCCTGCTTGTCACTTGCAGTGGTTGGTATGCGGCACAATGCATCCTTCTTGGCAGATCTGTGGGAGAAGGGAGACCATTTCACTCAGGACACACATTTCATATACAGCATTCTCTGAAGCCCCAAGTTGTTTTAGAGATGGGAGAAAAAAACTTGACCTCTTTGTCCAACTGTTTGCCCTCCAGGTAGATATCTGATAGGGAAAAACTGCTCAAACAGTGGATAGAAGGAATGTAGTCCAGGGTTTATAGCACTGCAGAGCAGTTCTTTGCATCTGCCTGGCTCTTGTTCAATAAGCATAGGCATGTAGTGCTCTGGCTTGTAATTAAGGGACCACCCACACAGGAAAGGAAAGTAGAAGCTCGACAGAATTTGATTTCAAGAGTCTCCCACAGAAAACACTCCATAAACAACAAGACCCAGTGTAGAAAGGTACTTAAAATTGACTTGGGAAGGATTTTTCTCTCCCCTCATCACATTCCAAGGTAACGTGGAGCAAGAGGAGATGATGCAAACTAGAAGATCCCAATCAGTCCAAATCATTTGGAGAGAGTTCGGTAACAGAGGTTGTGCAGGAATGCTCTCCTGTGAGCTCTGTGTAACACTAAATTTTTAACCTGTCAAAGCCCACCACCTACAGAAGGCCTAAAGCAGTGAAACAGCTTAAACAAGCACATCAGTAGAAGGCAGAGCTCCAGAACACTATGACAAAGAAGGAAACAGGCAAGAAAACTAGCAAAAAATGCACACTACATCTAGGGTAGGGATGGGCCAAAAAAAAAAAAAAAAAAGTGTTCTGACGATTTAAAAAGATACTGCAATGCCTCAGATTTTTAGATTTTTAAATTCTCAGACAAACAGATAAATGTGGTTTGGGGGGGACACTTCTGTTCAGAGATGAGCTCACATGCACGCTTCTCCTGTGCAAAGCCTGTGTTGTTCAGTCAGTCTGATCTCACCAGGGACGCCCAAAATCTTATGCTGCAGAACAGAGGATGTGGAACTACAACTCCCATTTCCCTAGACCTCTGCAGGACGCGATCTCTAGGCCCAAGAACATCCCTAGCATGGCAAAGTGCCTAAGCACAGAAAACCTCAGCTGGCTGGGCAGAGGGGAACACAGCAACCCCCCAGTTTCTCAGACACCACAGCTCTAAGGGGAGGCTGGCTGGACTCCACTCTAATGTTACACGCAGAACACCACCGTGACAATATCAATGTTTTCTTTTCATGATTCTACAACTGTAATTTTGAATTTGCTAGTGCATACATTCAGAATCACAGTATTAGAGGGGTAGAGTGGTTTTTTTACCACCACTGTTAAGCCAAGTAAAATCATGAGATATCCAGCCTGAAATTTGCTCCACCCAATGAAATTACCTCTCACCTCCTCCTTAAAAATGCCTGTTCCAATGCCTGCTGAAATTTGCCAAAGTTTTTGCTGTGGCTTCGAAGGTTTCTTCAGCATTTCAAAGCTTCCCAGGAAACCTATATTAGAAATTACTTAACAGAAATGGAAAGTGGGAGTAAGCTCCAAAAGTCAAATCCAATTTTTAGAAAAAACTCAGTGCGGGGAAACATTAAGAATGGAGGAATTGCTCAGGGTCTATTTGTATTAGAACATGTGGCAAAGGAGAAAAGAGGTGAAGAAAAGCTGTGCTTGGCTGAGCTTTGGGGTTGGTTTAGGTTCATGCCTGGTTGCAGCATTTTTCTATTCTGTCCTCAAAAAAGTAAATTAACGTATCAATCCTGTATGAAGTTTCGGTGGTGTT